>JANHFX010008092.1:0-58124 GCA_027560015.1 Chloroceryle amazona
AAGGTGGATGGGAGCACATATTGGCAAGACTTGAACTGAGGTTGAGAGAATAAGGGATTCTTATAGAAGTCTCTCAGAAGGGGGCGGTGTAGCGGCCGGCGCCCTCTCTCCGCGCCGCCCGCCGTGGGCACACTGGAGGCCGGGCGAGGGGGCCAGGGCGGTGCGGGTGACCCAGCCGGTGGCGAGGGAAGTGCGGCGTTTTTTGTAAATGCCGTCCCTCCGCGGCTGCTGCCTCGCATACGAGAAGGGGGCGTCCCGAGCCAAGCGTCAGGCAGCTTCTTTTATTTCCATGTCCTCATTTAAGGACATCCTTTCTAAGTTCACATACACGTGGAAGAAATTATTCACAGTGGGGGTGGTGAAACACTGGCACAGGTTACCCAGAGAGGTGGTAGGTGCCCCATCCCTGGAAACGTTCAGGTTGGACAAGGCTCTGAGCACCCTGCTCTAGTTGAAGCCGTCCCTGCTCACTGCAGGGGGGTTGGACTGGATGGCCTTTAAATGTCCTTTCCAGCACAAAGTATTCTAGGATTCTCTACAGATGAGAAATAAAGTATCACAAACAAGGCTGACATACTCCAACTTATTGTTTAATATCAGGTAAAACCAATGCCCAAGAAAAAGGCGCTGGATCATCACTGCCTTTGGAAATCTCCATCTCATCTGGTGGCCTTGTAAGCCTTGGCATGTGATATGATGGTTGCCAGTGTTACAATAATGAAAATATTATCCTCCACATACATGTCCAATCCAGTTTTCCCTGCTGGTGAGTCCTTGGCCTCAGCAGCAAGTTCATAACAAAAAATTGGGTGGAAAAATTCTTCCTATCACCAATTTTGAGTTAGCCATCTTCCATTTTAGCTGGATGTTCATCTGCATTTGTGGTACAAAAAGGTTTCTTCCTACCACTCCATACTGGTCCTTATTTTACATTTTTATCACATCACCTACTTACTCATCTGTCACCTTCTTCAAAAAATATTTTTTCCACGTCCCTTCTCCTTCCAATGAACTTCATTAGCTTCTAATCCTGCAGTGTTCTTGGAAGCTTCAGTAACTGGTTCTTCCCAAAGCACTCCAGAGGAAGCCATACTGTTGTTGTCTTGAATGACGGCATAGTTTCCAATTTAACTTCCATCCTCCTGCTAATGCACCCTAACAACTTACTCTTTTTGCAGACATACTGCAGTCCGAAGTTGTAACTTGGTCTTTTCAATACCCTGGTGTTGCTTTGAGTTGATACAGATGGTGCTTTGAGATCCCAGGCACAATGTGGAGCCATCTTGCTTTTAACTATGATGAATGTGGCTTTCCTGAATCTCAACATTTTTTAGTTCCAGAAAAATGTTGTTTCTTATCGATTTATCTCAGACACTTGGAAGAATCTTTCTCAAATATGCTTTGAACACTCAAAGACATCATCATCCCTATCAGCTCTTCTCTAGCTCCTATCTTGCTGGCCCAGTGACTTTTATAGTACAATACTTTTATAAGGTGGTGAGGAGTCATGCAAATAAATTATTTACATCACAGCAGGTCCAGAGATTTCATAGAATCACAGAATAATTTAGGCTGGAAAAGACCTTTTAAGATCATAAAATCCAACCATTAACCCTCCTCTACCAAGTCCACCACTCAGCCACATCCCCAGCACCACATCTGTACGGCTTTTAAACACAGCCAGGGATGGCGACTCAACCACCTCCCTGGGCAGCCTGTTCCAATGCCTGGCAACCCTTTCAGTGGAAAAGCTTTTCCTAATGTCCCATCTAAACTTCCCCTGGTGCTGCTTGAGGCCATTCCGTCCTGTTCTCTCACAAGTTACTTGTGAGAAGAGCCCAACGCCTACCTCTCTACAACCTCCCTTCAGGTAGCTGTAGAGAGTGACGAGGTCTCCCCTCAGCCTCCTTTTCTTCAGAGTAAATAGTCCCAGCTCCCTCAGCTGCTTCTCCTAAGACTTGAATTTGGGGATTCTGCAGCCTCTAAAGACTCACATACACAGTTTTGGTTATATAATTATATAAATTTAACTATATAACCTTAGAATTGAAGTGATGTAATTATGGAAGAAGGGCTCTTAGTCTAATGTGTAAGTGCTTGCATTGCTAAAATGTATTTCATTATGCAGCCACTTTTCCTGGTATAACCGTTTTCCCTCTGTTGTGTTGTACAAACTGAAGCATAATCCACCTTTTCCTACACCAGTCCTGTAGATAGAACAGCTGCAGTAGACAATGCCCAAGTAACGAAGCAATTGGTATGCTCAGACCTTTCAATACCGATGAAGACTCCTTTTCAGAGCTGTAACGGCCTGCATTCTTTTGCAAAGTTGTCTGTGGGGTACCCAGTTTATCTGGGCTTTGTTAGTTTCCCAACGCCCCTCTGCCTTTTTTTAAGGCTCTAAACAGAGTTCGCAGGCAGGGTTTCCCTCCCTCTGAAAGCCAGGGGTGTCCCAGCGATGGCCCAATGACATCTGTTAATCGCCACAGCGCCTTGCAGAAGTGCTATTTTTTTTGGCACCAATTACTTCTCAGAGTTTACACAGCCCTGGCAAGATTTTCACCGAATGACAGCTACACAAACAACGGAGACTTTCTTTTATTCAGCCCTGGAGCTGTAATTGCAGTTTGTAGCCCCGTGGCTGCATCCCCTGCCTGAAATGACAGATGACGGAGCAGAGCAGGTTTCCTTGTGCGCAGGCGGCACAGCTGCAGGCTGGGCCTGTGCAGGCCTCGCCCTTCTACAAAGATCTTAATGAGGTAACGGAGGGTGATCGTGGACGTGATGGCAGGAGCAGGGGTTCCGTGCTCCAGTGGTCCATATTCCCACCCCTCTTGCTTGGGAACACGATCAGCTCCTGCTTCAGCTCAGCCATTGAGAAGAAGCTCTGGGCACAGGGGCGAGGGCGGCCCTGTAGCCCGCCAGCTGCGGCCGGTTTCGACAGCAATTAACAGCAATTAGCTGCCGCGCTCAAGGTAACATAAAAGCAGTGCAAGGAGGGTAAGCGAGGCTGGCTTTTCTGTACCTAAGAGCATGGAGAGCTTTGTCTGTCACCCCTTCAGCACTTACCAGAGCTTCAGGGGCAGCCTCACGCCCAGCCGCAGCGGTGACCCAGCGGTGAAGCAGCCTAGCTGGAAGCAGAGCAAGAGCAGCAGCATCAGCCCCTTCCTCGGGGGGCCCTTCACCCCCAGGCCCTCTGACTACCTGGACAGCTACCGCCGAGCCCAGCTCCAGGCCCTGCTGTCGCAGGTGAGCCCCGTGCTGTCGCCGCGGCTCCGACGGGCCAGCACCAGGGACGTGGGGGTGCAGGTGAGCCTGCGGGCCGACGCCGCCGTGCAGTGCTCGCTGGGGCCGCGCACGCTGCCCCTTGGCCGCCCCCTCAGCCTCGCTGCCCTTCGCGCCCAAGGGCACCTTGCCCTCTACTCGCCCGTGCCCGACTGCCGCCTCTTCACGCTGCCTGAGGCCGCTGGACCCCAGCAGAAGGACGAGGTGTCTGAAACGACCCCCGAGGAACAGAAGGGAGAGGACAGTGGCAGAGAGCAGCAGGACGGCCCGGCAGAGGCTGCTGTACCGAGCGAGGAGGCGTCGGAGAAGGCACGGGAGGAGGCCGCAGCCCCCAGGCGCCGGGCTGCCTTCCAGGTGCGCAACGCTGCGGCGCCTGGGCCGATGAGAGGCAGAGGCCTCGGGCAGCCCGCTCTGGGCGAGAGGGGTGGGGAGGGCGAACCATGACGCAGAGAAGTCTGCTCTTGAGCAGCAGACGGCACCGCGGTCCCCACCCTGGCTGCCGGTGCCCGCTCACGTCGGCACAGCCGCCCGCCGCGGCTTGGTCCAGGCGGCTGTCTCTGCCTGAGTCCAGAGAGAGCTGGGCTGGCTGTTCCTGTGGTGCTGGGGGCTGCTCAGTGAGCTTTCTCTCCACAGTTTTTGGAGCAGAAGTATGGCTATTTCCACTGTAAAGACTGCAAGACCAGATGGGAGAGTGCTTATGTGTGGTGCATTTCTGGAAGCAATAAGGTAATTAACAAGTCACTTCATGCTCCTGAGAATGGCACCAAATCTGTGACAAATCAGATGTTTTGGCACAAATTTAAGTACCTCTGCTGAACACTCGATAAGTCTATATAGTAACTGAGTGTGTTCCTCTTTTTTTTTTTTTGTCAGGTATACTTTAAGCAGCTCTGTCGCAAATGCCTAAAAGGCTTCAATCCCTATCGTGTGGAAGCAATCCAGTGCCAGGTAAGGTGCAGATTTATCCAGATACCAGGGTAAGACTGCTAGGGTTTGTCATGTACTTTAATAGTTTACAGTTGTTGAATTGGCTATCCACATAATGTGGAAGAGAACTTGCTTTCATTGAAGTACTAGAAGATGTTATTTGGCAAAGGTGTAATGGGAGAGGACTCCCTCCTGCTGCAGATGGCTTACATGACTGGTTTCCTGCTCATAGGATGTTATGCTCAACTACACACAGGGTAGGGTTTTGTGCTTCTAGGTGAGCAGGCTCAGAGCTGAACTCCACAGGGCTTTTCCCATGGAAGCTCTGTTAAGTGTATCAGCACATATATGTTGCTATGATTAAGGAAAACTAAATGTCAGTCTCGAATGAAGCGAGCACTTTTCATCTACTACTGATGTCTTATTTCTTAAGATCTGTTCCAAGACCCGTTGTTCCTGCCCTCAGAAGAAAAGACACATTGATCTCAAGAGACCTCATCGCCAAGAACTTTGTGGCCGCTGCAAAGGCAAGAGGCTGTCCTGTGATAGCACTTACAGCTTCAAATACATTGTCTGATCTGTGACCTCTTCAGTTTGCACTTTGTTAGGCTTTTGCAATGTTTAGACTTTAGGCTTTTGACCTGGCATTGGATAATGGATAAAGAATTTTGTATTATTTATAAAAAGTATAACTTCATTGAATATATGGTGTGACTAAAGGTCAATAAAAGTTTTGCAGGGGTTTGTTATCCCTTCCTTTCATCCCAGCAAGATTAAACTTAGTTGGAAAGAAATCAAGCCTGTTTGATATCCTAAAGAAAATAGTTTTTGTTTTCAGTCTGCCTTGAGGGAATGCTGAGATTAAAACTGTGCTAGCAAGTGTTTCTTTTAGTCACTCAAAGTGAACTAGGGTAGAAGATGTGAATGTTCTGGGGTAAATGTATCTTTGCACTGCCCTAATCAAATGTATATAAAAATAATAAATCCCATCAGTTTGATAGTCAAAGATTCTATGCCTGCAAGATATGAGGGGGAAGAGTGGAAACTTATCTGTCTTCCAGAAACAGTCTGAGTGGAGGTCAACACTATCCTTGGCTGTAAAAACAGCAGTAGGGCCAGCAGAGCGGGGCAAGTGACTGCTCCATGTTTACTCGAGTGCTGAGGAGACTGTGTCTAGATTACTGTATCCAGTTTGGGGCTTGCTGGATGTGAAATCTCTTGATCAACTGGAAGCCATTCTCTAGAGGCCACCAAGCTGGGTCACAGGGTGGGAGTGTTGCTCTGGGGTGAGATGTTGAAGGGACTGCACTTACTCTGAAGCAGTGAAGATGTCAGTGGGACTTAACAGTATCCTGCCCTGTTAAGGTTTTGCAGGGAAGATGGAGCCAGGCCCTTCAGTGTGGCTCATGGTAGGGGGCTGAGACAGCATACACAAAATAAGATGGGTTTGTACTGGATAAAGTTTTTCCACCATGATAACAGTCAAGTAGAAGAGGTTGTCTGGGAAGCTCTACACTCTCCATCTTTGAATGTTTTCAAGACCCAATGGGAGAAAGCCCTGAATAACCTGGTCTATCTCAGGGCTAACCTGCTTCAAACTGGAGCAAACCAAGATCTTGTGTACCATGCTGTGGGGTGCAGAAAGTAAAAGGCTGCACCTGCAGGGAGGAGGGGCCAGGACAGATGGCCCTAAACTCACCAGTGAAGTATCCATCCCATATATGCCACAGGTGGTATAAAGCTGAGGCAGCATGAGGGTCTCCCTTTTTGTTCCCTCTCTTTGCCCTTGTGTTCTGCTTTGCTGGCTTGGGTCCTCTTCCAGTTTCTTCCTCAGAGCATCTGAGGACAGCTCTCTCCTGCTTTTAATCCCCATTCCTGAATCCAGTACCAGAGTCCAGCTCCTGAACACAGCTCCTGTCTGCTGCTGGGCCTAGTCTGGGACTCTCCTGGTGCCTGCTCCACAGCATCAGTGGTGATAGAATTGCCAGCAGGGGGGTTGGGTTCCATACTGGTTTTGTATATATTCCATTTTTTAATTATAGTTTTCATTTTCATTACAGCTGTTCTAGTTTCCTTTTCTACTGGCTGAGTGTCTCTCTCTTATTCCCTTTCTCTTCCCCTTTGGGGGGGGTTAATAGACAGCATCTGTGTTAAGTCTAAAGGGGCTGCCCTGACCCTAAACTGTGACAACATCAAAACCCAATGCTGCAATGAAAAGGACCATGACATGTTTTTAACAGAAACCTTCTGCATTTTGTTTTGTTGTGTTTTTTTTTCAGTTATGAAACTGCTTTAGTCAGTGTACTCTTCCTGGTTGAGTTGTAATGACAGACTGACAAAGTCCTTCCATTTCTCCCTGCTTTCTTTCAGTGTAGTGAGCAGCTTCATCCTAAATGATAAGGGGGTCTCTGGGGGGATGCTGATCATGGGTACAATCCCCAGCAGTACAGATTCAGACAAGAAGAGAGTCTTTACAATAAGCACATAGTCTGCGGTGATTATGTATGACTTTTATATTTTAGTTAACTGGATGTACTGATCTAGGTATCAACCAAAGGTACTTCACAAAAATGGTAAGTGTATTTACAGTGTGAATAAGTTAATAGTTGTCAGAATAAAAGTGTCTAAGATGTGCAACAGATTTACATGCATACATTTAACACTGAACAGCAGTTAAATGTAAGAAAAAAACATACAGGTATGACTTTTATATATACATTACAAATAAGACATTTCTTTAAAGAAACTTAACATGAGAACTTGCATTTCATGTTAATATTTTTTACTTTTATACTCAAAATTTATATTAAATTAAAAATATGCATGCATAACAGTTCAAAAGTTTTGATTCTAATGGGACTTTCTCCTACAAAATGACAAGTTAAATTAGATCAACCATCCTTTAATCGTATAAATATATTCATAAAAGCAATCCTCTAGTAAAAAGCAGCCAAGGTCCTTTAAAAAAAAAAACAACAAACAAAAAAAGAAAAGCAAATCTACCAAGACCATTGCTTGGGTGGCCTAAGAACAGACCTCTGCAGTATGATCCAGTACCTTCAGAAACAGTAGCCTAGTAACATTAGGAAATGTACTTCATAGCAGCTTGTTGTTTTAAGATACAGTAATCATATTCAAAGTACAGTGTACATTAAACTGTAGTCCATTTACAATTTGTTTCATATACACAGGCTCTCAGCTTTTGACCAACAAGTTTGTGAGCTTCTGTGGCCAGCTTCATTCCGCCCATCTTTCACTCAACCAAATAAGAGAAAAAAGGAAAAAAAAAAGTACAAGTTTTGTTGTTTTTTAAAAAAAAATATTATTTTGTGAAAGAATCATTGCACTTTTGCCAACCTAAAATTAATTTGCTATAAAGGAAGTATTGTTCAGTGTCGTAGGCTTTGGTATGCAATGGAAGTCACTTCTTCAGTAGTGAGTTGCAGTTGCTCAGTGAAATGCTAACTGGTTTCTGTGCAACAGAGAACAAAGGGTGTTGTCCCAGATGCTCTATGCTACCTTTGTCCTTACAGTATTGCTACACATTTGACGTTCAGCCCATATCGTTTTAGAAGAAATCCTACACGTAACAAGAGTGAGTACAGTTTGACCAAACCTTTGTAAATCTGAGAAGACATCGAGCCACCTCACTCCCGCAGGGCAGCACTCCCCACTCGGAAGAGGACACAAGAGTCCTGTCAGAGACTTGTGCCAGAAATGCTGGAGTCTGGAGCAAAAGTATTGATGACCCGGTAACTCTGAGCTCTGCGGATCATGTCACGGATCTCTATATTCAGTTCCATTAATTTGGTACAGATTTCAGTCAGGCTCTGGTTGGAGCCCACCAGTGCATAGGTGCCCGTCTGCCCCAAGGTTTGGTGCCGGAAGTAAATGTTCAGTAGTGTCTGGACTTCATCATCAGAGCTACTTCCAAAGATATCATTGGGCCACAAAATCCTGCAATTAAACAGGAAAAGAATGTGTGTATCATTAGGGGTTTATTAGCACAGATGGAAACTAGGTGATAGAGATCTTTAAAAGACCTCAACGCTTGTAAGCTGAAAGCATCTTGCTGTTTTACACTTACTCATTTGTTACTCTAAGTCTGGTATCAGGCACTGAACTCGCCTAAAAGCACAATTCCTATTATCTAAAAAAAAAAAAAAAAGCAAACACCCCAAAAGCTTAAGAAAACTACTTCAAACAAGTAAGTGAAACTGGGCTGAATGTTAGCTGATGCCAGTGACAAACACTTGTGAAGAATTAACTCTATAAAAAAGATTAAGAGCCTCACAGAAGTACTTTCAATCTACACAGTGACATTAAACATTTCAGTTGTTGCAAGAATACATGTTTGGATGCCTGACTTGGTGCTGCTTGTGGCACACCCCTGCAAAAGCCCTTATTGATGCCCCCGTGCACCTTGTTGAAACAAACTAAATTAATTATGCTGACTCAGCACGTTAGTATAACATTAGGAAGCTAATTAACGCATATCTTCCTAAGAACATGAAAGTCTAGTATGAGCCATGTAGCAACACTTGCCTGCACTCTCTGATTTGCCGGACGGCTTTAACAAGTTCATTGTTTTTCAGGCACTCCAGCATGGACTGAATAGCTGCTTCTGTGGAGTTGAATGTGGGCTCAGACTCCATCGCCAGAGGCTCAGCTGCAATTGCGGCAGTAGCATCCTTAAGATTTTTCTTCAACTCACTCAGTTCTCTTGACATATTTAACAGCTGTTCCAAGGAGAAAGAGGAGAGAGATATTTTCATTCTCCATAGCCACCAAAGGGAGCAGGTATTTCAAATCTGTTCTTACTACTATACTGGCTGTACCCATTACAGAAAAGAGCACATTTTAACCCAAGGACACTTCTTGAGCTCTGAGCTCTGTACAATACAGAGAAAACACAAACTACAGATGTTTAAGCTTTGTAGTTCCTTTAACTCTATGATGTATTTTTGGCTTGTTAAAATGCAAGAGCACATCTAAACAATCTCTTACTTTTCACCCCTGCTGCTTTTCTGATATCACAGTGGGAAATTTTGAGAAAGCATATCCTTCTCTTAGCAATGATGTTATTTATTTACAAAATATATGCATCATCTGATATGATTGACAGACAGACAGGATTTGTATAACCCTTTGTCAGGCTGAAAACTTCATTTGGCAGAAGACACCTCAATAGTTAATTTCTAATGATCTAAATTCATGCTCATACATGCTAAAAATAAGCACTCTCACAAGAACTAAAACCAGAACTTCCTTCAAACAGCCGCCTATGGCAGAATTTCATGGTGAAGCAGCTATTCCTCCCATTCCTGTTCCCCAGGCTGCATTACTTCTAACAACTGAACAAATCGTAACTGTGAAATATGGTTACAGAAATCGATGCTCTTATAAGGAACACAAAACACTTCTAAAATTTACACTACCCTAAGATTAGCTGCCTACTGTCCTGTCTGCTCTTGTAAGTGAAAAGCCTGGTCATGTTGTGAGCCAGCCTTCAGAACAGTTCCTTAAAATACAATAAATACTCAAATTCCTTGTACTGGTACAGCATAGATGATAAACCAAACCATTTCCAAACCTGTAAACTCATAGAATCTGTAAGAAAATGCATTTCAGCTCTTGAAATTTTGTCTTACAGCTTTTTTAAAAGTAGGTTACACAGATTTATCTAAAAATGGGATGCTATTTGGGTCAGAAGGGATCGTGTGCTGTGTCAAAATATTCAAAGATGAAAGCTTGTAAAAAAATTACAGAATTGAAAAGAGTTATGACATTTAAGGTAGTTAGTTAATTATACTTCAAAAATTGATTTAGTACTCTTTGCAAACATTAAACTGGTTTTCATTTGTTTATCCAGAGAACAAACTCAGGCAGGATGCTTACGGGTGAAATATCAAGTAGTTCTGCACTCCAGACCTTTGCTTGGTTGGGTATAAGAGGATGCAAACCCATTTAAAAGCTGTTTCTCAAAAACTGCTGCTGATGATTCCAGTATAATGCATGTGCAATAGAGACAGTTTACGTGGCTGGAAATTACAATACATTATTCCAGCAAAAAACTTAATTTTGCATCCATATTCAGATTAATTTACCAAATTATTTTTTTCTTTATTGTCATGTTAACAAGTGCTCTTGGTCTAAGTGTCTCCCCAGAGTTCAGATAAAATCAGTCATGATCTAGAAAAGTATATTTTCTGTATGTGTGAAGAAGGCTCATTTACACTAAAAATTAGGGCTTCAATTTGAATCAGAATAAATCACCTTTAGATGTTCACACAGTGTGAGCCCTTCCTACATGTAAAGCGTGTGAATGAAGATTCCATACATCACTCCAGATTGTTAACATTGACCAAAATGACTTTGGAAGACCGAACGTATGGAAGATCCCAGTCTCTGAAAGTACAATTACAAAAAATACAACATCCTAACTATAGCTTAGTGCAGATGCTGGTGCATTGAAGGATTTTGTCTGCAGACTTACATTCCCAGTGAAACAGTGTAATCTTTGGTGTACGCCCATAGAGAGAAAAATAAGAACATGAAAGTAAAGTGGTTATTTTCAGTCTAAGGCTTTGTTACATACCTCTGGCATGGAACTGACTTCATGCACTTGTCCAATAAGTTTACAGTAGGACTGAAAAAGCAACAGCAGCTGGAAGTGCAGTTTATATAATCTCTGACACAGTTCCAATTGCTAGAGAAAGGTTTGTGGGAGAAGAAATAATAAAGATCAGTGAGCTGGAATAATTTCCTATAACTAATAAACCACACTGAGATAGTTCAGTTGTCAGAAAACCCTTATTTTACTGAAGTATGAGCATATACTATTTCAGAAAACAAGTAGCGTTCTTTCTCCTGCAGCTAAGCCATATACAACTTTGAAAGTCAAGATGATGATGACTCGCTCTCATGTAGCGCACGTCAGCATCAATCTCAAAGCCCGTTTATATATGTTAGCTTCACTGTCCCCAGTTTGCAGCGGGAAAGCAGAGGCAGAATACAGGGGAAATGATTTTGCTGCACAGAAGATAAAATGCTTTAAAACTTCAGAAGTGGTCAAGGACCTCTTTTGAAAGGATGGAAATCCAAGAGAGACGCAATGAAGTAGTTGTCCAAGAGGGTCAAAGCACCTGCCTACTTCTCTAAGGGGCAAGGAAGAGAGGCAGTAAATCCATCCAGGAGTGGGAAGGAGAAAATGCCAGCTCTGCAGCTTAAACCTCAGCTCATGGATTTTCCACCACCTTGTAGAAAACATACAACAGATGGATGGAGTTTAATGTGGAAGAGGACACCGGGCTTCTACAGTTTACTCTCCCATATTAAGTAGGTACTGTATGAATATTAAGTGGTTTCTTCCAGCATAATGCACAGCACCACCACGCAAAAGGTGTCAGAAACACTGAAGTAACGTGCAGTGGGCATGTCTGCCAGAGAAGTCAGGTTAATATGCTTATGGTCTTGGTATCTGTGTGTCTATCAAGAGGGCAAATCTCAGAGTTCTACAGCTGGGTCATGGGAGGGAATGGGAGGGATATTTAATCTTTGGCAAATTATGGAAGAAGTGAAAATTCTGCAAGCACCAGCCCGGAAGCCTCCTGACCCCCTGGTAGGAAAGCCTTACAGACTTCAAATCAGATTTGATTTGTCAAATCATATTTGATTTGTCTTCTCTTACAGACACAGTGACCAAGGGTGGGCTCAGTGATCTTTCCCTCTGCTTGGAGGAGCTAAAGCAGAGTTTCATGCCAAACATGGCAAAAAAGATGAAGCTTCCTTAAAGCACTTCATACGTGCTTAGCTACTAGCGTGTACTTCAGATATTGCTGAACTGGTGTCTCTGCAGATACCAGCACAAACACTAATTAAAAGTAATTTTAAAACATTATAAACATCAATTTGACTGAAGCGGGTTTTCTGTTGTTGTTTTTTGTGTTTTTTTTTTTTTTTTAACATATGGTTCAATATTTAAATGACAGGGTTTTTATTAATAGGCCAAAATTAGAACCATGTGGGCCAGTTTCCAGAATTTCTGTACCAGCCAGACAAGGCTGAGGAGATGAGGTCAAGAGACAGTTCTCTGGCAAATTTCAGCTTTTGTTGTCAGGGAGGGGTGGACACCAACTACCCATCTATCACCAGTCAGCCAAGGGCACTGCCAAAATCAGGTACAGCCATTCTCCTTCTGAAGGAGGTTTATGGAGGAGAGAGGAAGCAGGAGACTGTCAAGCCAGCAGATGCCAACCTGGGTAGGGTTTGTCCTGCTGAAGGCCAGGCAGACAGGGCTGTCCACACCTCAGCAGCAGAGTTCAGCACAGTGGATTTGCCTGGTCTGAGCTATGTGTGGTTATGGATAAACTGTTTTTGGTATCTGAGTCGCTCTGTTTAATGTCTGTTGCTGGTGGACAGGGTCAGAGTGTTCCTGCCCCAAAGGGCAGGGAGGAGTCCCACAAGACCTGATACCTGATAAGACAGCAAAGACCCAGAGGAGCTGAAGGAAGGCCCAGCAGATTTTGGGGGGGGGGGGGGGGGGAAAGGGGGGGAATGGATGTGGGACCTGCTGGGACAGAACTGACCTGTGGGCAGGACAAAACCTACTGGTGCCCAAGAGAAGGAAGAGGTAGGGCATGAGGGATGCTGTCTGTTAAATGAACCCACCCAGAGGCCATTCTCTGTGACTGAGGCCATGGAGCACTGCCAAGCTTGCACCATTCTCCCCAAATAAAGAGTGACTGTTTAGATAGAACCAACTGGAAATGGCTCCAGCTTCTGCCTTCTCTCAAGCCATGACTGGGAATGAGAGGGGGTGGCTGGTGCCCCAGCCAGGGAAGGTGCTGACCATTCACACGCTTGCTCCCTCGTCCTGGTCAGTTCACCAGCAGGGACACAGCCCAAGGTTCTGCGGCAGGGATCAAATTCACTCTGTGTGAATTTTGGAGACCTGGCGACACTATGTAGCAGTTAAACACACATATACTCAAAGTTATCAGGGAGTTAAAAATTAATTGAAAACCAGGATGTGGTATAACATCAATTAAAAAAGTAAAAGTATCGATAGTTTGGCATGTAACACATGATTTTTTTAGTCACTGGAGAACAATAACTCAGTTTAACATTCTGGCTGCTAACCTGAAGGAAGACAAACTAATGTCAAACTGAAGACTCAAGTTTGACTCGCTCAGTATTTAGTTAGCATATCAAGTAATTCAATTTTTGTCCTTCCTGCATAAGTATTAGAAACCAATCATAGTGAAACTATATTTGTCAACATATAAGCAAAAGCAATTTGAGATATAACTTTCAACTACAAATTATATTTTTTCATTAGGACAAATTGAAAATTAAGAATTTTAAAATAAGAAAAAAAGTATTGTCCATACCAGCATATTATATCCATAATTTAAAAAAAATATGTAAATGACCACTTGAAACAGCATAGAAATGTGTCAGAACTTTGACATAGTATTTTTAGATTTCACAAAGCACACCTTAGTAAATTATTTTAGTCATTGCATGTAGAACCACATATTCTAGAGGAAAACTACAATGAAAAAGGAAAACATGCATAGAAGTAAACCATTAAAATTGGGGTGTATTAGTCCATCTACAGATGGACAAAGAATATGAAAACTTCAACTTACTGCAAGAGACTCCATTTGCTACACAGCAAGCATGGCACAGGAGAAAAGGAAAGGAAAGAAAGTATAGTGTCAGTGTAATGCATGCAATAGGAAGCACAGCCCATCTTTAATAGCATAACTTGTCAGCAGTATTAGCAATGCTTGCCTCAACCTGATAACTGGTTGGAAATACCACATCTAACATGCACAGCATTCTTAATAAAACCAAGGTTTAATTCTAACAGTATATTACAGTCTAAATATCCTCAGTTAGATCTTCAGATTCATTAGTCTTTATTTATCCCACTCAGTAGCTCAGGAACTTACAGTGAAATTGTGTTAGAAAATTCTTATAATGATAATTTTGTTTAAATTTACATTCTTTGTTACTAGAAGTGCTCATATTGCTAATCAGGCAGAGTTTTCAAGTGATGAACAGGATGTAACTTTGTTATTTAAAAATATTTCATTACTTTTAAGTCCTTCCAATTTTGGCTGTAACAGATCTAACGAAATTTCCAGGATAAGCTTTGTGACTGCTGGGTTTATTACTTGGCATATTACAATGGAAAAATTTTGCATGCAACTTTTAAGTTATGACTGTCATAAGAAAAAAAATAATCCATGTAAAATGCCAGTTTGGTTTCACTAGGTGATAATGGCAGAAGGTGAGACAACTTTGTAGCCCTTCCTCTCACCAGCAGTGATTCATTAATTCATCATTCTGGAGCTATTAAAGTGTCAGTGTAAGTCCTGTTGCAATAGTAATAAAAATTCTAATTGACCTACATTAGCATTTCAAAGATTAGGGGACTAACTTCTCCAAAAAGTGTTTCTTTTTTCTTTGCCAAGAACTAACATTTGCAGTCTGTACGTGTCTAGCGCAGCTTTCCTTATTTTATATCTATTACATTCAAATGACATTTTAGATGAACAGTCATCTTGTAAATGCTGTAACAAACACAATGACATCTGCCCAGTTACAGTCTGATATCAGGACATACTCACAGTGCTAATAAACATTTGGAATCCTGATTAAAATGATTACCATCAATACAAAGGCAAGAAACACAGAAATATGAAATAACGCTAACTATCTGTAGCCTAACAAAGTATTGCACTCTGGCTTCTTTCCCTGGGCCTTATTATCAAAAAAATGTATAGAAAGTATTGTTCCAAATCTCCCGCTACTCTTGTATACAACTGTGATGAACTAAGCTTTAAGCTCTTGGGATGTTTAATTTTATGCCTTCAACACTGCTTGAATAGTTGTTTCCTTCATACTTTAAAAAAAAAAGCCTTTATATCTTGGCTTCCTTGCAGTTCACATAAATTAATTTTGTAAAGCTAAATTCAAGATAAGAATGGGACAAGAGCAGACAGATCATAGTACTCTAAGAAATTCACAGGTGTGCTGGCTTGTGTTTTTCAAATCTTGTTTGTCTCTGACTTAAGCTCCTCCAAAGTTTAACGTGCCACCAAGTTTCATTTGAACTTTCAGAAACACTGGAATCCACAGATCATTTCTAATTCTCCATGAAATTGACTTTCAGGGGAAAGGAAGCAGCAAATAAGTGATTTTTTTCCCGAAAATACTGTCTTCTCCGTACTGTTTCCAAAACTAAAAAACAGGTGGGGAAAGGGTTTCACATTACAGGCAAACCCCTTCTTCACTGAAAGAAAACAGAGCAGGTTCAAAATTGCCCTGAACTACTGGTGCTCAACTCCACATTGCTCTACAATTTCCTGACTGGAACTTCTCTTCCACTCTCTTTCAGCATAAAATGAAACGTGCCTTGTAAGTTGAAAAGCCACTACTTGTTGGCTTAGATGATATTTCTTAATTTCCCAGCAGCAAGGGCTCAGGTGGAATGATTTTAGCCTTCACTCTTCTCATTTCTAGTTTAACTCCTGTAGTAGGGGAAGTGTTTTAGATTAACTGATAGACATGACAATTAATGGCTTTGGCAGCTGATAATACTGAAAGTTTTAGAGTATTTGGATACAACAGCTTTTCCCACAATCTAGGA
The DNA here is from genome assembly GCA_027560015.1 of Chloroceryle amazona. NCBI lineage: Eukaryota > Metazoa > Chordata > Aves > Coraciiformes > Cerylidae > Chloroceryle > Chloroceryle amazona. The sequence goes on from JANHFX010008092.1 coordinate 15,875, forward strand.
AAGTGGGTAGATAGAGATGAATTTGTGTATGTACATATGTTTATGTCCGAGAGGAAAAGAGAGGTACGTCATACGCTGTGCATTCTGAAATATCCCCTGGACTTGAAGGACAGTAGAAACTATTATCTCTGGAGAAATCTAAAATGCAGCTGTGTTGCTCCTTTAGAAAACCTATGTACCCAGGCCAATTTGACCTCACTGTCAACCCATGGATCTGTCAAACAGCAGCCAGATAATTTATTATTCATTATTAAGAATTTCTAACTTAACAATGAGACTCCTTGTGCCTTCAGCTTTACTGTGACTCGACTCAACTCAACTCCAGATGACTACGGTCCCAAGAGGTACACCTCCAGTTTTATTGGTGGCCTAGAGTAATTGAACCTCTAGCCACAGGGAAGCTCATAGCAACAGGTACATTCTGATTTTCTTTGGGCAAATTTTTCTAGGGTGCAGCTTGTTTTAAATACCCATTAAGAGTTTGAGTTTGCAAATCCCACATCCATTAGCTTATGGTGAGCTTTGGGTGAGCAAGGTTTAAGAAAAGTGTATACTGACTTTGGACTTACTGAGTATTCAGTGTCTTATTAGGAGATAAATACATACTTGAATTAGCAGTGCTAGTTGACAAGAAAAATAGGATCTTCATGTATCCCAAGAAAAAGAACCAACAAACAAACCCAGAATTCACTAGACTAAAACCAATCCTCATACTGATAGCTGTACTCATTTGTTACAGCTGGACAGACAGCACAGTAGTATGTGCAGTTAATCTTCTGTCTACAAATTGACTCGTATGTCCTTGCAAATCTATTGCTCAACGTAGCATCAGAGTTTACAAATCACAGACAGATTCGTATCATGTAATCTGTTGCAAGAATAAGGGGCGGGTAAAGACATTCTGGGACATGAAGCCTTTACCCAGTTTCAGAAGAATTGCTAGCTCTAGTAGCTGACCTAGACAACTTCTATTTCAAGCTTCTCGGATGTGAGAATAAGCAACTTTTGCCTTTGCCCATTTTCAGTAACAGTAACTACGGTCAACAAATCACGTGCAATTATTTTGAAATAAGATCTGATTAGAGAAACTCCTTCCAAGTTCGGTACCAGCATCAGCAGGCGTTTGTGATGCAGTCACTGGTACTCATGCTGAATTTAGTCTTATGCCTGTCTTGTCTGTGGAGGGGACTGTTTTCACCCCAAGCTTCTAAACAGGTGGGGTATTCTGAGAATCTAAGATTTCTGTGTTCTGTGGAGGAAAGTGTTGATTTTTCCTCCTTACAATCATTTCTGAACCTTTTTCAGAAGTAGCACGGGCTTCTGCTTAGCTAAGCCATTTTTTCAGTCCCAAAGTTTCAGCAGGATTTCAGGCACTAGTCTAAACCTCAAGGAGTTTAAGAGTTTAGGCAGGTTCCCATGTAACTCCCACTGTAAGAGACATTAATTCTTTTCCTGTAATTATTAGATCCTTCAGCCTTTCAGGCTGAGGAAGGAGAGGAAAGAGAAGACAATAAAATACTTGACACTCTTGGAGTAACTTGTGAACCTCCCTCCCGTTCTAGGTGTTTCCAAAAGAGGGATGAAGAGGGTAAATTAAGCTGTATACAGCAACATATGTAACACTACAGCCTAAAGTCACTGCTGGGGTGGTTGTGTGTGAGTGGGAAGAGAAAGCCCGTGTACATTTCAGTAGTTATACCTCCCTATGTGCACTCCAGCTCCCTCTCCAGAGGCACTTGCAGGAGAGAGGAGAGGTAGCAGCATGTATTGCAGCTCTCTTTTCAGATTTGAGAACAGCTCACTTGTAACTTCCCCATACAGCAGTACAATTGCAGAAGAGACACTATCTTATTTGAATGCATCGGAACGTGTCTGTAGCTTTTGCTGGTCCTAGTGCCAGGCTGGGGAGGATTGAACAGTTTTCTCACTGCCTGTGATTGCAGACAGAGGATTTACCAGCAAATTAGATTTGCTAATAAGGTTAAGGAAGCCCAAATGCAGGGGTGGCAAGGATTTGGGATTCTTGGGAAATGGCATTCAAAAAAATACCCAACAAATCAAAAATAAAAATCAAAGGACTTCAAAACCAGGAAGGCAAATAAATAGAGGTGGGAAAGAGGTTAAGATAAAAACAGAAGAAAATAAAGCAAATTGGGGAAGAAGACAGACAAAGTGAAACTAACATAAGAATAAAACAAAGTATTGCAAAAAATGGTTACAACAGGCAACTGTGTGTTCTGAAATGTCATTATTCTCTTTCAAAAGTTAAAATACAAGATAAAGAGGAGATGTGACTTTTTTTCTACATGCTGTTGCTAATTTTCAGTTCTGGCTAATTCTCTCCAGCCCCCCCTGTTTCCTATCCCTCCATTCTTTTTCCTTTAAAAGGAAAAAAAAAAACAACCCACAAAATAACATTCCTTAACTCCTTCTACACCACTAAGATACCAGCTGTTTCCTAGAATTAGTATATCAAGTAACAGGAATGCCTGCTGATGGTGCTGATTGCTGAAAAGAATGATTTCTTCACTGGACTCAACACCATATACATATTTTTGTGTGTGCATATACATATGCACATGTGCATGTAAAACTTTTGTTTAAAACTGATAAAGAGAAATTTTGCTTCAGCTGTAACTGCTTATCTACAGCATACATTATTTAACTGGCCATTTTACAGTCATTATTTTGTTAACTGCTCATGTAACTGTATTTCAACCAGGCAAATCTTGCTGCTGGGCAGGCCACATCTCTAACAGCCATTGATGTGAAGCACAGTACAACAGGAGTGATTTTCAGAGAGACTGCACTGCAAGAAACTGCTGCTGCAACACCTTTCTAAAAGGGAGAGCTCCCACAACCCAGAGAGGGCTAGCTCTGCTTCCTCCTCTACAGTAGGAAGGCAGAAGTATTGCCTCCAGACACTTCCCATTTCCCGTGGCCGGGACTGGGGTAACAACAATACCTTTGAGCCTTGAGTGTGAAAACTGGATCATGCCCAAGCCCAGCGGAGAGACAGGGAGGAAGCACAGCAGGCTCTTGTGGGTCCAACAACAAGATATATCACACATGTCACTTCACAGGAGAGGAATAACACTGCTCATTCATTACCTTCTCTTCTGAGTCCCCTGGCTGACAGGTGATAACTCCATCTCGTGAGCCCCCAGCAAATGTTGCTTTGCAGTTTGCAAGCCACTGTTTTCAGAGAGAAATTAGAGAAAGATATGAATAAGGGCTATAGTTTGATTTGACAAGAAGTAAGCAGTGTTTTAGTTTCACAGTACAGTAGGTAAAGAAATAAAATTTTGCAGTTGCACTTTCTATTCACACAGACTGTGACAATTTGCTTCCATTGCAGTTTAAGAAGTGTAGTCTTGATTTCTACCAGTATTTGAATTTTATAAACCAAGAAAATCAATTCACTACTGAACAGGAGAAAGGAGAGACCAGGAATATTAAAGATGCCAGTATTTCTAAAATCAAGGGATACAATAGGTATTTTTTTTCAGTTCTGATTCATAGGTTCAGGAAGAAACATTTAATGAATCCGGCATCTGAATCATGTTTTTCTACTGGGTATCAGTTTAAACAGATCTGAGTCTATCTGCAGTCTCTTGACATAGCATAAGTATAAACACATAAAAAAAAAAAAATCAAACCCATAACATAATCCAGAATACCGAGAGTGTTGCTTCTTTCCTGTTGTTGTACGTGTCCAGGTATTCCTGCAGCTCTAAAACACTGAACTTCAGCTTTTCAAGAAGGCCACAAGAGAGCAGCTGGAGAAATGAAATCAAAAGGATTAGTAAAAGTTATATAAAAGAATGAAAGTATTCACAGTGTAGAAAGTATAGTAAAGATCTTACAAAAGAGTACTTAGATTTACAGATACGAATAATGAAAACCATTTATGTTTATGCAAAAATATACAGAGATAGGATAATATACTGAAAACTCAATAAAAAAGCTGCACCTATGATAATGTGAATTGAAATTGCGTTCCCTTTTTCAACAGCTTCGCAGAGGACTTCCCTAAAATAAAATACTGCACAAAGCTTAACTAGCTAATCTCCACAGTTTCTGCTGATGTAAGGCACAGCTCTTCCACGGTCACACCAGTGGGCACGAGATTACACTTTGCAAGTTTCTACCTATATACTCCTGTGTGTGAGGCCACATTGTCCTGACATTGTTGGATAAATATGGGCCGGAATGAAAACAAAGACAAGGGCTCAAAGCCCCATCCAACATGGCCTTGAATGCTTCCAGAAGGGGCACCCACAACCTCACAGGGCAACCTGTTCCAGTGTCTCACCACCCTCACAGTGAAGAACTTCTTGTAAAGAATTCTAAATCTACATTCCTTTTGTTTAAAGCCATTACCCTTGTCCTATCACTACATGCCCTTACCAAAAGTCCCTGCACACTGCAATGCAGCGCATTCCTTTTGAAAGGAATATACTCACTGTTTCTGCATCGACAAAAAGGGTGGGACATTCTGAACATGATGTTAACATCTGAGATGACCTCACAAACTTGGAGCCTATTCCTCGCAGGTTGTCTCCCAAGTAGCTAGCAGCATCACACGTTAGGAAGCAGAATCTTTTCTGAATATTCTGGAAAGCAAAATAAAGTTTATTACATTCTTTACTCAAGAATAAGCATCTTTCCTTTGTAAACAAACGGCATGCCTTTTTTTTTTCTTCAGACAATAATGTGCAAAAAAGAACATTTGTCTGTGGAGAACTAAGTGTCTGCTCACCGATACCAAATAATAGGTACTATGCTGGAGAAAGTGTACACTTGGGCTGCTGTGAAACTAATTACAGAATTCCTAATAACCTACTACTGAAATACATTCTTTTGAAGGCAATTCAATCTTTATAAAGCCTTTTACCCACAGGTAGCCTTTTTTTCCTTGGCTGTACAGAGTTAACAAATTTGATCAGCACATTATTTTGTTCTGCCCATTCCGGGCATTGTTTTCTTAGTATTCCATGTCAAGTAGCTAATCAGATAATATAATGGACATCCTAATGTCAAACATCAGCATGGAAAAATTAGAAAAAAACCCTTTTGTTTTCCCCTGTGGGAAAAACCTTCTTACTAAAACTTTTCTGTGGCTTGGGAGGGCTCCAAAATACTGCCTTGCATCCGGGAATTATTATTTTTAGAAGACTTACTTTGTGTTTTGAGTCCTAAACCAGTCTAGTCTTCCAGAAACTTTCTAATGCCGAAAGACTGATATTGAAGAATACGCAGCAGGTTACAATGCAAAAATATAACTTGTTGCTCAGCAGGTGGGAATAACTTGAAAATATTTTTTTAAATAGAAGTATACAACTTTTTTATATGATTCATTCCATGTTACCATAGGCATTTCTCTGGGGAATATAGGTTAGGACTTGTATTACTGTAAACATGTGTCCCTGGAGAGAAGTGCTTCCCAAAAACCAGTCTGGATGACAGAGGTGAAAAAAAGCCTATTCCTGCTCCTACACTGAAGCACAGAAGTTTGGTACCTAAAATCAGGTGAGCTGACCTCAGACTTTATTGAGAATAAAAAAAGGCTACCTAAACCCTCACATTGTAGGTAGGGTATACACTATCAGTAATTTACACAGTGGTTGAAGAGAAGCTTCCTCTACAGACCAATATAATAACTGTTTATTTGTGAATCTCTCCGTAAAGCATCTGAGCACGGTGAAGATCGGATAGACAGATACTTGTCTTACTGAATGTTCCTACCATTTTACTTCAGCACCGAAACAGAGCACTATACACGTCACTCAGAACACGGTTCAGATTCTCTGCTGCACTGAGTCTGTAGTAAAGGCAAGGGGCTCTTAGTAATTGCCACCAAACCAGGTAAATTATTATTTTTATGAGCAACTAGCAGAATCATCGGAATCCTATGGCTTGGTGACAGCTGGAGATTTAATAGTAAGTTGTCTTTCTGAAAAGAAAGATTCAGTCCAAATCTTAGTGAAGCTGTTGATGACACCTCTTCTGGGAAATGAAAGAGACCCAGATTTGATCCTAACCAGTGGAGAAGAGCTAGCTGAGAACATAAAAGTGGAAGGAAATTTAGAAAGATGGACTATGAAACAGAATCCAAGAGATGTTGGTTGAAAGGGACCTCTGAAGAACATCTGATCCAACATGCAGCTTGAAGTGGGACTGTTGTGAACACTAGATCAGGTCAGCCATGGTTTCATCTAGCTGTCTTGAAAGCTTCAAGGTCAGAGCTTCCTCAGGCTCTCTAGATAACCTGTTTAGGTGAAGCAACGCCCTTCTGGGGAAGAGTGAGTTTATGAATCTGAGGCAGTGAAGGAGACAGATTACGGAAATAATACAACCTGCTGCAATGCATTCAGGATGTAAAGGAATGGCTACCTCTCATTATCTCTTTTCCCATAAAAAAAATCCACACACCACCCCCAAAAGAGAGAAAAAAAAAAAGAAAAAAAAAGAAAAAAAGAGAGCAGAATCAGATTCCGTATCACTGAAAGATAGAAAATATATTGAGAGATAACATCTGTCTAAATCTCAACTATTTCCTTCAGGTAAATATTCATGTAAAAAAGAACAGAAAGTGAACCTGTGTTAAATTACTAACTTGGGTACCAAAAATAGCATGGCAATGTAGGCACAAGAATCTGAGAGGGAGATGTAGAATAAACTAGTAAGAGAAAAAGAGAATATCAAAAGTAAACTAGAAATAATTAAGAGGAAGGCCAAGGAATCACAGTGGAGTGAAATAGCTACTAGCAGATGCTACTGCAAAAACTGAAGTGTTTAATCCCTTTTTTTGCCTTACTGGTCCCAGAAAGGGCATCTGTGAAGAATGTTTTTAAACAGGAATACCTTCTACAAAAGAAGTAATCCTCTTATAGTCAGCTCTGGTAAGAATTTAGGCCGAAATACAGAACCTGCTCTTGGTTTTCAAGTAATACACAGACTAACTGAAGAGAGCCCATAGCAACAGTGGGAAGTGTAGAAAATGTGACTTATGCAGAAGGTTGAAAGACCTGAGGTTAAATAAGAAGAGTTTAGGGTAGGTGAAGTCATGGTAATGGTCTTCAAATATAAGCAGCAACTGCAAAGAACAAGTACCACTATGTACAGAGCAAGAAGCTACAGGCATAAAACACAGAAAGAGTTTTTCACGCAAAAAGAGGAGAATTAAGCATTTGACTATGGTGCCTAGGAACGTTGTGAAGTTCCACCTTAGCCTAAAGGTTCAGAACAGTCTAGAGAAAAAGTTAAAAAGCATTTCACCGTAATAAAAGTTATAGTTGATCATGTCCTCGTCAAGATAAGGAACGTGAACTCTACAGGTCCCTTCCAGCACACAGCTACTCATGTCTTTTAACAGTTCTAGTTTATTTCCTGAAAGGAATGTCTTCAAAGGATTTCAGCCATCAGAAGCTGACCAGTCCTGTTTACATTCAGGAAAAAAAATATTCTTCCTTTACTGCTTTCCTTTTCAGATACACATAAAAGCAACAATGAATCTACAGCTAATAAGATAACAGTCTTAAACAGTGTTTTCAAATATTAAAATATGAAACAGTGAAATTGTGCTTTAGTATCTCTATATAGTACTTCACTAAATATATTTATTTTGCGGTGACATGGATTATCAGTTCTGTAATAAGTTATCTCAGCTATGTCCCTCTGGGTGCCGATTATAGTGGCTGAAATCTTTCAAGCAGTCTATATTTTATGAAATAGCACTACTGTAAATACTAATGCCCACCACCAGCATATTATGAATATGCCTGTACATAGCAGCTGTGCTTTGTGTCAATATAAATAATAACATAAAGAACACCAGAATATTCTCAGAATGTTTTATCCTTCTTAACTTCAGGATTCCTCTTCTGGGAAGAGGACTTTTTATAACAAAAGGCTCAATTGTGGAAACTACTCGCTAGCTCTCAAACCTCCTTGTCTTGGAACTGGCTGGTCTGCTGAAAGACATTTAATTTGATGGAATACAAAGAGGCAGCCGTAAAGATATTCCAGAGATCTCTGAGCTATGACTCGTTTACAGGAAAAGTACTTCGGTAATTTCAGGAATTTTAAACAAGTTTAGCGTGTTATGGGCAAACATCCAAGATACCATTAACTTGATGCAGACTGAAATGTAGGTGCCCTGGAAAATGCATTTCTTTCACTTCACCAAGTATTTAGTTGACAAGGTCTTCCAAACAAGGTTTTGTTTAACGGTTAAATTTTTGGCAGTACTTTGCATTGCAAGCCTAGCACGTATTTGGCTTGTTTCTGAAACGTCCTGTTAATGAGGGTCAAAAGTCTTTTAAGTTAGTGGATGAGTAGCAAAGTTTGATGGTGCCCACACAGTACAACTCCAGACAGGCTTGGACATTATGAGAAAAATACGGGGATACAAAACTCCTATGTTTTAATCCTGAAGAGGAGAACAAAGTTATTTTTATAAACTAAAAATATGGCTGTGACCTCAGCTAGAAAATTCTGGTCTGTTGTTACTATGAACAGCTTTTATTTTTTATTGCTGTTATTCAGGTTTTGCTGTTATAGAAATTTTTGTTTTGAGAGCAGTATTGTATCTTTCTCCTCCAATATCAACTGAATAAATTGAGTAGGCTACCTTCTGAAATTAAGGCAAAAGCACAACAGCAAATGTGGTCTGTGCATGCCAAGATTTAGAGTAAAATGGGTATTTTAAAGGTAATGTTTAGGCCTTGCATTACACAGTATAATTTATTTAGTTTTCAGAAGTGCGACACTGGTTCCTTTTCACCTCTTCAAAGAGAGAACAAAAAGGATAACTCTCAGAACATCTGAACAGGGCTATTAACTGAAAAGCTGAAATACAGATCATGAAGAAACACAGGACTAATTTTCAAAATTGAGCTCTCACGCTCTGAAGTCGGCACTCTTTTTTTCCTTCCAAATGGTTATTTATCAGTGTTGAAAAGAATGCCTAAGACACCTATATTTACAGTTGTGCAATGTTTAAAGAGGACACAGTGTGCAGCTAGAGAAAAAACATAATTCTGGTGGAGCACAGAGGAAACAGAATGCAGAAGAGATTCTTATTTCTTATATAGATAGACTTAAATATATGCAAAGGTCTTAAGATTGTGTATTTACTAGCGGGGTACTCATTGCTAATAAAAAATTGTGTCCTCTAAGATCATGGATATTGATCCCTGCACAGTTACCTGGCTGCTGTGTATACTGCTGCAGCATGCTAAACATCCTGCAGCTGCCTCATATAAAGCAGGAGAAATTATTAAAAAAGGCTTAAAAAGTAATTACCAGTAAAACCAGACAGTCATTCCTTAAAACAGCTTCTAAATTTGTCTTTTTTTTTAATCTTTCTGCAAGGTTTTTATCTTTGCAAGCATACAGTTTTAGAAAGGAGAAATGTATTTCTAGCCTTCAGACAATCTTTGGAATTTATGTTACACGACGGCAGCTGGGTACTTCTATTCAGATGATTAGGTCCAGAATGTTTAATCATGTTGATGTTTACGTGTGTATGGTCAGATTTCAGCAGTTTGAGATAAGAGATTATCAATAGTTTGAAGTGAAAAAGCTATTCCTTGTCTCTTGCAGTTATTGTTTCAGGCTGTTTGTAAAATACTGAAGAAAATACTCTTTTAAAGTGGATCTATAATTTATGATGTTATCTCCAAAAATGCAAGTATGATACATATTTTTTTTATGACAAACCTGGTCTGAGAAGACAGTTGTGCATGAAAATCTAGTATGGCAATTCTGTAGCATGCTGGATTACAAAGGTTATAGACCTCCTAGTTCATTACTGGTACTACTATCAAGGACCATCCTAACAGCCACACACAAGCTAAACATACTGATTTTGTATCTTAAATGTATATTCTCACCTTAAACAGAGAAGAGAACACATGAAATGTATAAACTGCACAGGAACCATCAGAGTCACACATGAGCTGGTTGATATGACTACGCCAGGCTTCTTCTGCATCATCACATGCCGCTGGCTGAAATGCAGCAAGGATGGCAGAAAAAAATGGCGAAGGAGGAGGGGAAGCATTCCGATCAACATCTCCAAAACTGAAGGAGAAAAACAAATAATATTGTGATGAAAGGACAATACCAAGAAGGTCACAGATAAAGAGAGATAGAATCACAGGACCAATTACAGCATTTTTTTAAAAACACTCATGAACTTCCAAATTACTTTTAAAGGTTGGTAAGATGTTGGTTACAAGGAGAAAAACTTCCAAATCAGAATCCCAATCTTCAGGCCTTTATCATCTATTTTCCTCCATCTCAGAATATTTAAGCTGATTTATAACAAGATAATTTGAAGGAAGAAGGCTGAAACTTCCCAAGCCCATGAAGAAAAAGTACTCTTCTAGGAAAATGGTTTTAATGGTTTTAATAGTGTATAGCAGAAGTACTGGAAAAAAATCTCAGTGTGTACAAACATTATATACACCATCCTGTTTTGTGTCCCCCCCCAGAGTAACAGATGGTAGAAGATCCATCCATTCTCCACATTGCTCTTAGGACAGAGTATTATTTTGGAACTCCATGGTCAGTGAATCAGGCTCACTACCAGTTTTAAAGGGCATTAAGCTACTTGATCTTGTGTATTATCCATTGGGATGGAGAACTACTTCCTATGGCTCCCAAGAACAGGAACTGTGATTATGAAATGTGTCACACACAGAGTGAGCTTCTTTATATATCCTCTTTCCTCTCCTCTCCTCTTCTCTCCCCTCCCCTTCCCTTCCCTTTCTCCTCCTTCCCCCTCTCCTTTCCACTAATTGCAGCCTAACTGAGCATCCGATACCTGAAGGAGCTCCACAAGGCATGAAAAAATCTTGATGCCTTACTGCAGCATATACTGGAGTCCAATCACACTCATCGGCAGTCTCAAGTACACAGATGGCATTTCTGACAATATTGTGACATCCTTGTGAACCATAAGAAATCAGAAGGATGACTACATGGCTGATCTGTTTAACTAAGCAGTATCTCCATTATACTGGGAATCTTTACAATACTTTCCTTTTTATTTATTTTTTTCTTCTTTTTAATTAAATATATTACATATATAATGACTAACAGCATGGATGCATGTAAAAATCCTATCTTGTTTTTCCTATGAGAAAAATCTTGGGTTTTTTTTTTTGGCTTGTGTGGTAACTATGCAGGTAATTCATGCATTGTCTTCTCATTGCCCTAAACTCATGAGAATTTTCTAACTCCTGTGGCCAAAACAACCATTCTATTAACTCACACCCTATTACCACTTTGCTGTACAGTATAAAAGAACTTTTATGAATAATAGCATATATAAGTACCTAGCAAGAGCAAATTGTTCCAGCCTGTCAACCTTCTCTTCAGTCTCTATCATATCCAGACTAAGGCTATCACTGCATTCAAATGCTCCAGGGATTTCATTTGTAGACCCCGAAAGCTCATCCTCATGGACTGCTATATCTTGTTCTTCATGTACAGCTTCAGCCTAGGGGAGTGAATGACGATGTCTTAGAAAACAGCATACAAAGACAAAACCCACCTGACAACATGTTAAATTGAATGTGTATAAAGCCACAGATTATAAATTACATGAATCAAGTTACACTTCAAAAATACTGTGTTTGCTTAACTTGCTGTCTTGGATCAATATTATTTCTAAGGCATTTCTTCAATTTGATTTGTGTAGCAAAGAATTTTGCAGGGAAGGTTTTTTTTTCACCCAGGAAAAACAACAGGGTTCTTGTTCCTGTCAGGCTGTCCTTGTCACTTACCACTTCATAGTGTCCAAGAGTGTATTAAAGCCTCTCAAAATGGAAAACAATCACTGCCTGAAAGACTATATGCATGCTCAGAGTGGACAATTATTTTTAGCATGTCATTTACATAGTAACTTCCATTCAAGAGGAATCCAAAACATTCTACAGGCCATTATAAGGATTATACTTGTATTTCTTTCCTTTTTAATCCTTTTTTCTTTCTTTCTTTTTTTTTAAGCTTTCCAATTTCTCTTGCATTTTTAGTCTGAACAAATGTTTTTGTTTTAATCTTTTGGCTTTTGACTGCATCATCCATAGCATCCAGCAAAGCAGTTCCTGTAGGGATGACTGCAGTGGGGTAGCTCAAACTCTTGAGCTTTTTTGTTTGGATTATCTCATAAGGTGTGTGTTTGTGTCCATATGTGTATGTGCATGTACATACATGTGTTGGGAGCAGGTAAAGAGGGAAATCCTTGGCAAGTGGAAATAAAAGAGAAAAATGTCCCTCTGCCAAACCTGCTTGGAGCCTGCAGATAAATTCTGGGGATTTTAATTTCTAAAAATTAAACAAAACTTTGATCAGAAAGGCCAGGATCAGAAATTAAGTAAGAGAAAGGTTTTTTGGTTTGTTTTCTTCTCAAAGCAAAAGGGAAAGAAATAGTCCCGAGCCAAGGGTCGATGAATGAATCTGAGCACAAACTATGCTGAGAAGATAAATGAAAGTTCTATGGCTGAACTACCAGAACAGGAACCAGAACAGATGGCAAGAAGTGTAAACATTTCAAGCTTCTTCAAGAAGTAGGTAGTATTAACCATTTCAAATATGAAATACTAACTTGAAAGAACCATTGGTTTGTTCACTGCCATGGTGGTGTTTGGACGAGAAAAGCACATTCTCATGGGATCAGGTAAGGGAAGAGGAAAGAAAGAAATGGAGTCCAATATGATGACCAAAAAGTAAAATAAAAGCCAGGATATTCATGCAGGATTGGAGTACACTGCCAGAAATGGGCGAGTTTAGACAATTTGGATAATATATAAAATAGCTTAATTTGAATCTTTGTATTCCTCATGGAATTATCCATATCTGCCTTCTAATCCCCTATAAGTACTACCTTGATCTCTGATCACTATATTTAATAGAAAAAAAAAAAAACAAAACAACTAATTGTGTGACACTGACAGTAACACCTAGATTTTGTCACTGCAACATTTCAGAAGAGGCCTCCTTAATCAGTCTGTTGCTCTCACTCACTGTATCTACTTATAAGTTGAGGTGATATTTTTGTTTTTGCTTATGATGCCAAAACTGAACATTTTTGTACAGCACTCAAGAACTTCTTATTTTTTTTCCCTCTGCAATGCTGACATACCATTGGCCCTCTGAAAATAAGAGCTCAGAAGAAAAGAGAAACAGGAATGAGCTCAGATATTGTGTTATCAAATTAGGTGAAAATTATTCAGGTGCAAGTTTCACGTTTCCTGGCTAAAAATGTGAATGACTTCTTCCTTAAAATAAACTCAGGCATTTTAACTTTGTTTTTACTGACTTCAGCGTTTTGTGTAAAAATACAGAAATATGCATGCTAGAAGAAAGTATCTTCAAGGCAAAAAACACTAAGAAGGCATTCTATGTAAAACTTATCAATTCAAACAGCTTTGTAACACTTCAAATGCCTCTAAACTTGGGTTATGTATTTCACCAATATCAAACCTGTCTCAGCACTAGCTGAATTTGCCCGTCAGTCCCAAAATAAACTGCTGTGATTTTACACTCTCCCCCTATATACTTCTTTCAAAGCTTTGCATTTTTGATAAACACTGGCAAATGGGTATTGGGACATTAAAGAAATTTTCACAGTAAAGATTCTAAAACTTCAGGCATATATGAAACTCATGAAGTGTGATTTGCAGTTCTCAGTGAACATATCAATCGCCACGGCAGCTGAATGCATGACATGAGCTGCAGTCACCACATGGAAACTTTCTGACTACAGCCTCCTGAACTGAAATTCTGCCAACTTCTGCTGCTTATGGCTGCTACATGGCAACTTGTCTACTGACAGTTGTTTTGACAAAGAATAATGAGTTTACCTGTTCCACAATGATATTCAGGTGTTCCTCTCCTTTCCTAGCCTTATCCTCCTACTGGGGAGGTTTCTGATACAAACAGTTTGTTCAATATTCAGAACAATTCCAACCTCCTTTTTTATGACCTCTTCATTAGAAGTTTCCACTACTTCTGTTATATGCAGTGCTAGCAGTACTGTAGCAGTTTTTTTGTGTGGCTGCATTTGGAGGAGACCAGGGGCAAGAATTGCAATGAAAGATGATGATTAAACAAAGCATATTCCTAGCCCCTGCCCCATTCTCTTATATTGCTCTTTCTGCAGAAGTCACCCATTTAGACATGACAAACAAAAGTTTTACTGGCAAGGTAACAATGTCATTAAGCCACTAAACTCCTCACACCCTACCCCAGATTGTATTTCTGGAGAGACATTGAGAATAGGCTCACCCACAAAAAAAGTATTATCAAACAGAAGATGAAAGAAACCACACCCCCACCGATAATCATTTACTAACCTTATTCTGTGTTGATCTTCTGATACAATTGCTGAAATAAACTGCACTGAACATGGTGGTTGTATCCTTGCAAAATCCTGCCTCCCCACCCCCTCAATTCATTTCAGTCATGAATTTAAAATTTCCAAGCATCTGCCAAAAGGCAAGAACTGAATCCAGTGCACACAACTGTACAATAGGTTCCCACATACAAAAAAATTTCAGAGAATACACGCATACACCCACCACATGAATTGGCATATCACTGAGCATATGAGCAGCAGGAAGAACAAAAGACTATTCCCTTGGGGTTGTAACTTGTACCCAGTTCATGAATTTGTCTTGTAGTATCTTGGTGCATTATGTAGAGCAATGTACTTAAGAAACAAAGTCTTTTCATGAAGAAAGTATAAGGGGAAAGGAAGGAGCATATGAATGTATTGTAGTATGCCACTACATACGGGAAGCCAGAATGCACTTGCTTTCACAGATCAAACCCTTCACCAAAGTGTAAGTAAAATAAACTATGTCCTGTGTCAAATACAGTCCAGTTGGAAAAGAAAGTAAAATATATATTCACCTTGGATCCTTCAGACACTTGGAGGTTATTCATATCAGGCAAAGACACATCAAAGCTAGATGTTCCTATATTAAAATGATGAGGGTCTGCTGAGGTTGTGTCACAGGATGCAGAAAGTGAGTCAATATGATTTGTATCCTCAGATGGGGAAAGAGTTATAATCTGTTTAAAAAAATGACAAAAGCAGAGAAGAACTGAGCATACAGCTACCCTACCACACACTGCTTTAATGAACAAGCAAAGCAGGTATTTTCTGAAAGCATAGTGATGACAGCTCTGTTAGTTTGTAAATGCAGACATCTTATAACCCTTCCGATGTTTCAATCATAAAAATTGTATGCAAACATCCCAGGAGCGAACAAAGAAAACCTGATGCAGCTTACCCAACTGGAGTCTTGTCACATTGCTTTAAGTACTAGATACATCAGAAAGATTTACTACTGGCCACTTGTGCAAAACTGTCCCCTCGTAAGTTGTGGAAAAAGGGGAAATAATCAGATCTGAAGTTTCCCGTGTTTCAAACCTTGCAATAAAATTCCTGTTTACATTTGCAAGTAAGGAAAAATCAAGCAGTGACAAAACACCATACTGAAGTGCCACCCCAATTTCAGCTTATTAGGTTGCACCAGGGCAAGAAGAAACTAAAAGCCCAGCTTTTAGTTTCAAGTTTGCAACTTACTAGATCTGAGTTCTCCAAGATTTGGCTGGTGGTTAGGTCCTCCTCCTCTGAGGACTCATCGGAGTCCTCATGGTTCATTTTGTTCAGGCTGGGTGTGCTCCCCGAGAGCTGGCTCTCTTCCAGCAGCTGCATGTCACACTTGTCCAGGCTATCCAGGGACCGTCTGCGTACTCCCCAGTTGAAGTTGTCCATGCTCTCACCCTGAAATCAGATATAGGGTCAGCTTCCTTGATTTGAAACTCATCATACACAAGCCACTAATCATTAGATTGGAGTTAGCTGAAGAACTATTTTTATGTAAAAATAGAATACAAACTTGATATAAGCATTATTTTGTTCACCTGGAGGTAAGAGCAGAAGCATGGAAATGACAGTTAAATGAAGTTTCATTCTTCTCGGTATTAGATGGTTTACATGCGTTTGCTAATGTAAGAATTCATTTTTGCAAGTCCACTTATACACACACCTCAATACCAGAAGAGCAATGACAGGCAAAAGAAAAGTTTGGCAGCAATTTTGAAGGATTTTTCCATGGTGTTTAAAAGTATAAGGAGCACAGTTCATAACAACGGTTCAACTGTGAAATACATGTTAAAGATTTTAGATTCTTTGCATTATATACATAACCATAATGATGATGAGATGTGAATGAACCCTTCATTTACATGTAAAATGTAATAGCTAAAGCAGCGTACCTTTTAAAACTTTTATTCTAGGCCGATATTGCTTATTTTTGTAACTTGAATCTATCTGAATTATTTGAAATTATACTTTGAGAATAACCCGCTTAGCATTGCCTGAGATTTCAGGTTTTAAAAAGGACACAGTCAAAGGGACCAAACATTTTACGCTGGCTTTCAGTTCTGATCCCACACAGAGTCACATAAGCTGAGTGCATTAAGCAAATTGCTAACCGTTTGTTAGGCTGGTGAACTAGCACAAAGATCACTTGATTTCTTTCAAGTATCAAAATGACAAATAGTTTTTCACTATTTTTCCATTTGTTTACTTGATGCATTTTCCAGTGGACTGTATCCCTTTGCCCTAATTGTGCTAACTCTCTTGTTCCCTTCTTGAGGTCTAGCCAGGTTCCCCTCCAGCAAATGCAGGAGCGTGTCCACAGCTGCTCCTATCATGAACCTGCAGAGGCCAAAGGGACCTCACTCAGCGTGAAGGATCCACCTAGAAGTATCCAGTAGCAGTTTTGGGTACTTTTTGTAGCTGATAGCCCTCACACTTACATCAACATGGGAAAGAAATTTATATAGAGAAAAATATTTCTTTTTAAGGTTCAAGGCTGACTGTTTAAAACAAGACTCTCTAAGATGCAACACTCTTCAACAAGCAAACCAACTGCTGAAGATTCAAGTTGATAGTGGTCATTTAAATATGAATTTGACAAAAATAAAGTTCTACCTAGAAAAACCATAAGTATTATCTCCTAGGCTTATGCAGCTTAAAATTACGTGCAATCATAGAGACAGAGGTCTCAGTTCAGTAAGGTCCTCTAAGCAGAGGGTTTATAATTTTATAAACTTAAGCAATCCCCACTCAGGACTACTCAGACATTTACTGAATGAGGACTAAACTGCATGAAGTGCAATTAATTCTACTGCAATCTTGCCTCCTTAACAATCAACAAATAAATCTTATTTTGTATCATTGCTCTTTGCTGCAATGGACTGTGGAATATAATTTGAAAGAGGGGAAGTTTAATTTCATGATACTAAGCTCACAGTTCATGAACAAATATGAGGGGAAAAAAAATAGGAAAAAGACAGTCCAGAAATGCGAGAACTGTAATCCATTAGAACATTTAGAACTAAGGAGTGCACTATAAACAAGAGCAAACAAACATGAAATTATTACGAAGCCTGGCACATTATTGGAAGAAGCCCGTGTTTTCATACTGTGAATGGGATCATAAGGTAGTTTTGAGCGGGAGGAGAACAGATCCCATCTAAGATTTAAGAAATTAGGTCTCTTTAGAGCATAAAAATTACTCTTCAGTTCCCAGCTATTTATTTTAACTAATTGTTTGGTTGCCCGTCCTCCCCCACAAAGGCTGGAGGACACGTGCAGCAATGAAACATCCTCCACAAACACATCAGCTACTGAACTAACAAATGACAAAATCACATAAATAGGCAAGCAAGCAAAGATGACTGTCATCACACCCTGATCCTCATGAAGCCTAGTACAACTGTCAGTAAATTTTGCAGCCCATGTCCATGGGAATAGTTCTTGTTCCAGTTTTATTCTGCAATGTCTTAAAGAAGGAACCCAGCAAAAAGAAGATAAATGAGAAGGGACACTCTCAGGGCATGCAGTTAGACGGGGAAGTGAACTATAAGCGAGGGAAAGGGGTAAGAGAGATGAAACAGTATATAGCTAGTGTAGGCTTGCTACAAGGGCACCCAGAATCACACTGAATTTCAACAAGAGGTCAACACATCTTTAAAAGACAGAGTTCTCTTTTTATAGTGTGTTAAGCAATCTTTCTATCGTAGTTAACATGGAGGAGGGAAGATGTATTTAAGAAGCTGTTCATTTTTATCTACAGTGGGAACAAACCTGTCTGTTATCTGAGAAGTGACCAGCAACAAGCATCAATTCAAAAGAAAACAGTCACCCATTTAACGTGCCTGGCCAGCAGTGAGTAGGTACCACACAGAACTTCCCACAATTGACCACCCTCTGGTACAACAGCGGATGTGCCCTTGCAACCACTTTAAACGTTACAACAACCCAGAAGAAAGAAGAGACACAGAAAGGGCAGTAAAAAGGGAAATAACCCTATATGGAGGAGAGCAGCATAGCTTCTCCACAGATCTGGTAAGAACCAGGCAAAACTTCTGTGACAGACTTTTTTTCCTTATTGTACTGACAAAGTATGCAAAGTTTATGGAGCCACACAAATATTGTAGGGTATAGGTGAAAGTATTTGGGAACTGCCTAAGAGAGGCACTATCTCCATATGGTTGTATCTTATAGAGCACGGGCACGTTGACGCAAAGGTTTTTTGGGAGTTATTTTTGCATCACAACTGATGTACAAACTATCAGAAACAAATATGTAAAATCCTGTTGCTGCTCATTTTGTACAACTCATTACAATTCTCTGTCACTTCACTTCTCCCTATAGATCAATAAACTGCAAGTTTAGGTCCCAAAGTGGCAATCAATGATAAGCCCTTTCAGTTTTCGTCACAGGGTAAATGAGTCCAGCACAGTTGGTAGGAATATATAGCTGAATTAAATTAAGCCGTATGAATGAATTAATTCTCAATCCAGTTCAGGCTGGTAGGCAAAGATGGAAACTTTCTGAAGAGGTCTCGGGTATCAACTTTAACAAGATGCTAACAGGAGCCAATATACCACAGCTGAAAAGCTGGGAATGATATATAATTTGCCTTTAGAAACAAATGGCCGAAACTTTACCATATTATAAATGTTGAAGTTGTTCTTTCAGTTCTACATATTATTTGTGCACAATGATACTAAAAGGAGAAATGGAGCAATTTGAAAAATGCTGATACTGGAATTAAGCTATTTTACAATCTGTGAAGACTGTTGAATATGCCAAAAACAAACTTTGAAAAAGACATCCAAATATTTCCAATGCAAGACAAAAAAATTAAGCACCTGTGAGAAGTGCAAGCACACGCACACCCACCCACCAATGCAAACACTGAAGAGGGAGAGGCCAGCAACAAAACTATGATGTTATTCTAGAATACAAATTTGCAAGAAGGCATAACATATGCTGGCGCATTTGAGCTCAAGTAGCATTCTTACCTGAAGCTCCTGGGTAGCAGATATAACAGATAAAAAAACAAATAGAAAGAATCTGTGTAAAATTACTGTATTAAAGACATTATAGACAAACATTTGCCTGCAATTGTAACTAATATTATAACTTCAGCTCCTGAGCCTATCTTTTAAGTTTGAAAATAACCATTACTTGCTTTTAGACATTTATGAGATTTCAAACAAGTACATCTTGTGGTCTGTAGATGATACAAGCATCACCAGCATGTTTAGATCACAAGGTCTTCTTGGAAAGACTGTTTGCGCTCTTGCTAGCTTAAGCTTTCTAACATTTTTTTATGAACACATCAAATTCAGACCTGATGTAAATGACAGAGTTTCAACTCGGTCAGTAGAGAAGTAGCCTCTTACACCAGGTTTGAATTTGGTCAAAGTATCTATTTATTTAAAACAGCAGTAACTCACTCTGGACTAAACCTTGGAATGCGAGGTCTCAGATCCATGGCAATTTTAAAAGTGTATTAAGTGAAAGACTACATTTTTCATTATATTTCACATAAAACTGGAGAAGCTTGGTATCTGTTCCACGACCAACTTAAGATAATTAGTACATTGATTAATTTAGCCTTTCAATTTAGTCTTGAAGTTAGCCACACATACATTCCAAATTTTTTGCAGAGTCACAGTCCATGAAGGTAAACTCATTTTGATAGGAATTGTTCTGCACTATTCTTTTTAATCTCTATATGGTTTTAACTGGTGAAGAGAAAGAATAAAGTCCTGAATTTCACTGGACAAAAATTACCATGTGCTATTTAGTCCCAAATCATTGCTTGGAACATTAAAGCTTGTACATAATATTTCATTAATGTATTTTTAAACATTGATGCCAACTGCTTTTTGGTTTAGTTTTGTTTGCCTTTTTTTAGCAATGTCATGGGCAGCTGTGAGCCAAAATTACTATATTTTGATACAGATTCCTAACTTGGAAAATAAGGACTCTGTGATATCTCTTTCCATTCCTCCATCCTTTCTCTTCATTGGAAAAAAAAAAACCAAAAAAACAAACCCAAACCGAAACAAATTCAGATATATGTGTTTACACCTGAAGGGTCTGTTTACCTTTAAAGTAATTTACTGCTGTAATTCAACTAGGGAAAAAAAAAATATTTATTTCTTCTTGTACACATGTTCCTCTCAAGACTAAGAGAGATGCCTGAGAGAATTTGTGTTAAAATCAAGTCCAGATTATGACAAGACAATTTATTAAACTGTTAAGTTTGCTGACCACCTGCATCTTAAGTATTTCAAAAGAGCTAACAATTTCTGATTTTTTAAGTAGTTTAAATAGCAACAAAATTGCTAGACTTGTTTGGCAATGGATATTCATCTTTGGCCTTTACCACTCAAATAGAAAGAAATACTCTAAGTTTGATATATCTAAGGTTAAAGGATGGAGCCCCCCAAAATTCAACACTTTCCATTCAGCAGTTTCAGCTCAAGGTGAGCTACAAGCTTCACCTGTCAAGACTTGATCTAGACCCTAAGGGTTCTGCTCAGGTTCTGCATGAAATTATGAAATCATGGACACCTAATAAGAGTGGAAGGTACATCTCTCTAAGCCTTAGTGATTTCATCAGCAGTTGCAGGAGTAACAACAGCCTGAAGGCCTGAATTAATGTTTTGGAGGGTTACTCATGAACCAACAGCTTTGGAACAATTACATTTTATGGGGTTTTAAACAGAAAATATATTTTTGATAACAATTTAGACTTTTAAAATTGCATTTAAAATACATTCACTTAAGAGGTACTAGAACAGCGGCTTTATCTTCCAGTAACAATTTTGCAGTGTTTCCTAAAGCACATTCAGAAAGGAAGGGTGTGGTAGCCTGTTACTGTTACGCTGCTGAAATAAACATTGAGTGAACATTTTAAATAACCTGAACTAAAACCTGAGTTTACAGTTACACAGTTAAAGTTTTATGTTACAAGGGTATAGTGTTTAGTAGCAAGAATATCAAACTGTTTTAATAAAAAAAAAATGTTTCAGAGAAAATATACTGTACCTCCCCATCTTCCAGCTCAACATCTAGGAAATCAAAGTCTCTAAAGACTCTGAATTGTTGTTCACTGTTTGAATCATCCATGTTCTCCTGCTCCCTTGTTCCGTCTTCTGAAGACACCAAGCTCGTCTGGTGCTCAATTAGATCCAAATCACCACAGGAAGAAAAAATTACCTACAAGTCAAAAGATTTCTCTTGTAACAAACTGTTCCCTCTGGTTGTTTCTTCCTAAAAGCTCTAATTGGTTATTCAGAAGACTGTATTTCCAGTACACACCTAATTCCTTCACTGAGTATTTTTAGAACACTCTTCATTATTTATGTTGGACAGGTGCCTTCAGATTAAACTTGTACAAAGAAACAACTTCATACTGCAGGAACACATCCAAGAATATTACAGCTACCTCCTAATGGCTGCAGATTGATGTTGCCTGGCTGTTTGTATACATTTATAGGAACAACAGTCAGAGAACTTACCAAATCAAATACTGGCAAGGGGATGAGACAGTAAGTTCATCAAAAAACAATGTTAAAATATATGGCAAGATTAGAAAAAAACCCCAACAAGCTGTAATTTTACCTTTCCTACTAAAAATAGTTATATCTGCAAATTAGTTGCAAAAATGCAGCAGTGCTTGTCTCACGGAAGGGACCAATTCACCATAATACAAGTGAGACATATTCAAGAACATTCAGAAATTTTTCCTTTCTCTGTAGAAAATACTTAAGTATTTTAAGAGCTTTCGACTTTGGATGATCTATTGCCCATTTCCTGGCACCAGATAATATTAAAGAGCAACGTTAGAACTACTATCTAATGGAAAAATCACAACACACCATCTCCCCCAGTTTTATTTCTGAAATTTTTTACTTTATAAAGGCTCTAGATTTGTAATACCAGAGGTGACTACTTGAGACAGTACAGTAAAACCTACAGCACCACAGATGTCTCACAGCAAAACCCTACGCAGCTCTGTAAATCATTTTTAAGTGAGAGGACCATTCACTCCCTGGCCCATATACTGAGAAATGCAGTGCAAATGATAATGATAGTAAAACATGACATGCAGCTATGTAAATCAGGTCAGCCAATCTAGGAAACAAAGTTCTTCACCTTCGAAGTTTAGGACACAATGAAACAAACTGCCAATACAAGGCTACTTACTGAAGGGTTTTTACTCAGCCCAACTTCTTGACCACACAGAGAAAGGACGTGCACCAGCTTTTCTTTTGTCCTTTTCTAGAAAATAAAATGTTTCTCAAGTGAGCATTTTTTTAAGCACCCATTCACCTGGTGGCTAAAAACATGCATTAACAGTTTTTAATTAGGAAGTACCAACCAAAGAATCGGTTAGTAAGTGTTCAAAAGGGTGCTTTCAGAGCAACTATGCATACAAGGAAACATAAAAATTGCTGTTAATAATTTTGTTATTATTTTAAAATTAGTTTATTAGCTCTATTAAGCATAGTAAGGAGACATTGATTGTGTCCCTCACTTTAAAAGGACAGTTCAGAAGCTTAAAACTTGTAGAAGCTTAAAATTTGTTGTAGAATTTGGCCTGAGTCATTGCTATATAATTGCTGTATTAAAAAAAAAACACAAAATAAACATTTATTCTGTATGTTTTTGTCTTAGCTAGCAGAAAATCAAAATCAGTAAGGTAATCAAACATTGCTTTTAGAAAATTTATTCAAAGGAATTCTTGTTACCTGATTTGCTAAGCAAACAACACTTGAAAAGTCACATACCCTATCTGCTCTCCTTGCTAATATTTGAACTTATATGTCATTCTTAGCTAACTAAATCCGACCTAGACTTATTGCTCCTAAAGAGATGAATTTCCTGCAGGTTAAAAGAAAAATACTAGCAAGATAGAAAGCAGACATAACTCAGTCCATTTCTGAGTCCAAGAAGGACATTCAGCACACACAGTCAGAGGCTGCACTGCCACCGCCCCAGCCAGCCAGTAACACTTCATGGGGCACAAGCATTTAGGCATTTAAGTTTGTGTTAATCCATCTGCTCCAAGTGCAACTTGTTAATGAGTAGTGGGCTACTTAAAAGGAATTCACCTGAGAGTACTGAGGTCTCTTCCAGCTCACAGGAACAAGGACATTGGAGTTAGATCCTGAGGAGGTTGAAGAAGTGCTTCGGGTGACAGCCATTGCCCTGGGTTTACCATCTCGTCCTGAGGAGCTCTGCAGTTCATCATACCGCCTCCCAATAATTGGAGTCTTAAATAGAGAGTAATTACTCACTAGTGCTATGCTCCAGGATTAATTTACAATGAGCCATATTACTTCACTTGCAGGAAGAGATCAACTCTGAAGATTATATACACAGGTAAAACAAGGAGTGTACCAAGTTTCATGTCAGTGGGTATCTATATTATCTTCTACTGTAAACATCTGAGTTACAATTGTCATGCTCAGCAACATACCTACTGCTTACATTCATGAATAGTTAATACTCAGAGCAACTGGCAAAATAGTTTCTAACATAACAACCAGAAAAAAACCTCATAAAGCTTATGAAATTTATTTCAAATCTACATTTCTTGCATGTATTTTTTAATGAGTTTTTCCTAAGAGTGCTGAACACTCTGTCCCTGTTCCAACAAACATTAAAATACTTTCTTGGATTGACAACAGGATGCTCAACATTTTCTAGTACTATACTTACATGAAACAGCAAGAAGAAATTCTTTATACACATAGCACAAGATGTCTTTCTATATATTTCCTTTTAACCTCCAAGTCTCACTATTATCTACACGAAGCAGTTGTATCATGCTGTAAACAGTCCTGCAGGTTCCTAACTGTTAATGAAGTGAGTTGCCCATTCAAGTCAGTAGGACCATTCAACTCTATCACGTTAAAAGGTGACAAAGTTTGCAGGCTAGAGACTGCTGTAAAATAGTTCAGTCAGAAGGCAGGCAGTACTCCCTTAAAGGACATACTTGTGTTTAAGTTACAGAGAAAATTGACGTCCAAGTATAAAATGCTTGAAGAGGGATTTTATACGTATAGTATACTTATGTATTACCCTTGGCATAACTGCAACACAGCTTTAAAACCAGATAATTTTAAATACAACTAATAATTTCTTCTCCTTAAAAAAAAAAAATCTAGTAAAAATCCAGAAAGAGCCCTGCAGCACGTGTCATTAAATATATCACTGTGAATTGAAAAGAATTTAAAAGACTTGGTAATTTTATTTTCTTTCCTAATTTTTCAGCTTTCTTAAGGAGCTGCAACTCATGTTGTAGGATTATCAAATAAAAGAATTGTGGTGTTAAGTAGCAGAATTACAAATAGTACCTCTGAAATATCAAAATGAAATTCTAATGTCTTCCCTGGTAGCTCCTTGGAGGCACTGTTCCATACTCGATGTATTTCCATTTTTGAAAGATCACTGTGTTGATAGGAGGGTAAAACTAAACTGGCAGAACGAGAAACTACCAGTTTCAGGATATTCAAGGCTTCTCTCCAGTGAATGCTCTAGGAATAGGTATATTTAATGAACAAACAGAAAGAAGGATTCACACACATTTAAGATTATTTCTATTTTAGTCATATTTTTTGCCACGTAACAACAATACGGAATTGAGCTATTACTATTCTTTCCCTCTCTTGGCCAGTAACAAGATTTGCTCTTGCAGAATAATTTCAACAGCAGAGACCGGGACTTGCCTAAGGTGTCATTGCTAGGGAACTAACCTACCACTTGGGAGACCTGAGTGCAAGGCCAACTTCACGAAGGATTTAAAATCTCCTATCTGAATGCCTTAATCAGTATGAATAAATACAAGAGCCACTGCAGAATCCCCATTTAACAGAAAAGCTGACTTGACCCAGGCTCTTTACAGCTGTGAATTCCTAGTAGAAATATGTATTTTCCACTTGCCAAGAATTAGGTGCAGAAGTGAAGTGCTTATACCACATCTTTCTGACGCTAGTAAATAAAAACAGCAGTCAGTCAGGATCTGTCTGATATTAAGCTCGGTCCCAGTGTAGTGTAGCTGAAGCTTAACTCTTCCCACACAATGAACGCACAGATGGGCATCTTATCTGGGGATGTGCAGTCTCCGAGGCATCAGAATTTTTATAAACTAGATACCACATTGGACAATAGTAGTCTTCCCTGCTCATCTAGTCTTGAATTCTTATAAAGAAAATCAACTTACGCTAAATACTATTAAGTACCTATGTTAATATAAAGAGTATATGGTATTTACCTGCACGTATTTTTCAATGGTTTTTAGAACTTCCATGTTAAACTGTTTCACGGGAATAGCTGACAGGTCCATATAACTGAGAAGACTGTAAATAATCTGTAGGAGGAACTGTTGCATACTAGGCAGGCCCTTTTCTAGTAGCTGTTAAAGAAAAAAAAAATCAATTTTTGAGACATTTTTTCTTATTTTTCTTTCATTTTTTCTTAAGCTACTAGTTTCATGATTACCATTTGTGCTGTTAGTCTCTCTTCAAGCACTGATTTTGCAATGCCCTTTTACCATCATTTCACAAGTGATGATGATACAAGTGTGAAATAAAAAAGAGCTTTAAAATGGGAGCCAAATGATAGCCTGTTTCGATAATGAAACATACATTTTATATATGTCTGCCCTAACTTATCCAGAAAACACATTCAGTATTGAGTAAACTGGTAGGTAAAATTTACACTGTAATTGGGGAAGTACATCCAATAAAAACAGGGGAGTATCTTTTCATGTCTACCTTTGCCGAAAGTCAGTTAGAAAAAAAGAAAACATGCTGAAGAAACAAAACTACTACTATTCAGACATCAGTATCTATTTATCCAAATACACTTCACTGCCAGTGCTTGCTGGCTGTAACTGCCAAGGAAACAGCTTCTGTTAAAGAGGGGATGGAGTCCCTGATGGCTCTTACTCTAAAGGCTAATACAAAGAAGGGCTTGATCTAAACCCTATAATTTTGGAACACCTGGGTGTAGATCCCAGAATATCACAGCAAACCTTGGAAGTGAAACTGTGCTCATATATACACGTGACTGTAATTCATGAGGCACGCAGACAGCCATGCTATGTGTGTGAAATATCTCAGCTGAAAACTTCCTGGAAGGTAGTACATTCTTTCATTGGTGACGAGTACTGTCAAATGGACAATCAAATGTTGCCTGGAGGTTACCAGAGGCTCAAGACTAGACTATCCTGTTCAGGCCAACAAAGAAGTTCTTCTAACATTGGTCCCTAGAGATATTAAGATCTATAAAACAATTACTTATAAAAATCGAAGCTGCCTAATGTTTTCCACCAGAGAAAAAATTTCAACCTTTACCCAAGTGGAGTCCAGTAATTAGTTAGATGCCCTTGCTGGCCTGAACGACAAGGCTCCTCTTTTTACTGAGTGAGATTGTTTCATACCAGCCGAAATGGAATGATCAGGTATGACACACATCTATTTGATCCTGCTATATATCTTCTCATTCATTTCATCATTAGAAATGAGTACTAATCAGTGATTCATAAAGCAAAGTTGGCAGGTTCTATTAACAGCAGAGTAGATGGAACTCACCATACTTTTATCTATTCCTCTACAAAAAGACATCAAGAATTTTTAAGTGAAAGGTACTACATGGCAACCTGCTTCAGCCTATGGACACCTTTACTGAGAGAGAAAACATTCTTACCAATTCTTCTTCAAAACTGGGTTATATAGACTTTTCCTTGCCTTCCATTAGGATCTTGCAATGGAAGGTTTGATTCCTTCCTTGTAAACAGTTGATGTGATCCAGCACATCAGCCGGTATGCCATTTCAGTGTAGGAATAAAGGATTAGAAGGAACTATCTGGTTGAGAGAAAGAATTTCTTTGTTCTCTGACAGAAGCTACTGCATCAGATTGATTATCTAATGATTAATTATTTTTATTATGTTACTATTTTTAGATAATTGAAATTTCTATAATAAAATGTATATAATAAATATATAATAACATAGTTATATCATTATAACTGATTGTGAAGGTTGAAAGTTGTACTGCACTATTAAACAGGGATTTTTACTCAACTGCAGTCTGATATCCTCAAGTATTTTCCTAGAAGAAATAATTTTTCATGGGTGGAGCTGTAAAATGTAAAACCGAGAAGGAGCACTGCTTGTCACTGTAAGGTTTGATAAGAACACAGTTGAATTGTCTTATTTTATGCCACAATCATACCACTGGCTGAAAAGCAATTACCTGCCATCAAATAGGTTAAACACAAATTTTTGTCCAAATAGCAATAACTGAAGCTTTCACCTTCTGCTGAGAGCATCTCTT
This sequence comes from Chloroceryle amazona, assembly GCA_027560015.1. NCBI lineage: Eukaryota > Metazoa > Chordata > Aves > Coraciiformes > Cerylidae > Chloroceryle > Chloroceryle amazona. Next base: position 43,621 of record JANHFX010008092.1, read on the forward strand.
CTCATAGTCTTAACTTGTGGTAGAAAATCCTCTTCTGAAGGTATACCTGTGTGTTTCCAGGGGTCACTGTTGCAACACAGATTTCCTTTGTTATTCTTAAGCACTACATGTCTCACAACATCCCTCAGGCCCAAGCACTGGGGACTGAGCCAGGACTGTTAAAGCCCAAGGCCCTCTAACCAATGGGTATATAATACTCTGCTGTGGATTGCCCAGGGGGGCTGTAAACCTACTCTGGCTTTACCTATCAACAGTATATCCCACAGCTGGTTTACAGGAGACAGGAGCACATTGTTTATCCTGGTCTGGGGATTAACTAAGAAGAAAAGGGGAAACATACTCTGAATGCCGGAAAAATCTTTCTCATGGCCACATCAGGCCAAACAAGATGGTTTCTTGTCCCTTGCTTTTCCTCCAGACTGGCAGCTGCCCTATGCCCATACAAATATTCCCCAGACATGACTCAACAGAGCTGCAGTCAATGTAAATATAGAAAGGAAGTTGTGCTTACTACTCTGTCATCCTGGGATGATGCTATGTGAGGAATGTGCCTTAATTACAGTAAAAACCTGCCTGACTTGCTGTTAATATAGTAGTGTAGTGCCAATCTACAGCAAGGGGGAAGGGCAAAGGAAGAATCTCTAGGTGCACATCTAAACCTGTTCTGAGGGAAGCAAGATCATGTGCAGTGGCATTTGTGGAGGTGCTGCACAAAGTATGTAGAGAACTGAAGGGAAAACAGAGTGGCAAACACTCTCCTAAGGCAAAGGAGAAAGAGATTAAACCTCATTTTTGAAGACATTTCTTTATCAAGAATACAAGTTTCTGCTGTGAAGGAGATATTTGACTCTGGAGGATTTAAGAGTTGTGTTTGAAGAGCTAATAGCTCTTCAGGGTCTTTTGAGTTTGAAAACAGACTAAAAAACCTCAAGGTCCTGTTTTAGTCTCTTACAGCAGAATCATGGCTTTCACCATCAGTTAAGATCTGATGTGATTGTTTACTTAGAGCCTCCATGTGCAAACAAGGTGAGGAACTGCAGCTCGAGGTACCAGAGCAAAGTTTGCTCTGATGTCTTGAGTGAGTGTGGGAGCACCGGCTGGCCTGTCAGGCTCTTGAAAATCTGTGGACAGCCAGTATCAGAGATGTCCATGGAGTTTTTGTACATCCTTTGACAGAGGGGAGAAAAAATCTGCTCTCAAAACCAAAGCTACTCTAAAAAAGCAAGTGAATTTATGTCATGAATACAGAACTGTCTTCTCCCTGGATGAGAAGGGAAACTGAAGGCTTCTCACTACAGCAGGGAATTGATCTGACACAGGAGGCAAAAGATCAGGTAGTCTTAAGCTAAAAAGCAGAACTGATCCTTGGATCCCCAATGACAATACTGCATCAGCTGTATACTCCAAACATGAGAAATATTAGGAGTTAAGCAATGAGCACAGGGAAAAACCTGGGCAGCAAGATGATCCCATTCACTGTTAGAGGGATACACCCAAATTTTTATCAGGAACCAGATCCTTATATAGCAGATAATATGTTAGTTATACTGCTAAACTCCTTCTGGAATTAGTCCTTATTTTCTTCTAAATAAGCATTGTCCAGTTTCTTTCACAGTGGAAAATCCAATCAGCTGATGAGTGAAGCTGCTTTAAGACGTAGCAGCCTTGCAGACCTTTGCTGGCTTTTGTTTTAGTGTTCAGTATTGATTTCACGTGGTAACTCCCTTTCTTTCTACTGATTTCTGCTTTTTATTCTTAATTATAAATAACTGCTACAGAGATGCCAGTAATCTGCAGGCAGTCTTCAGCTCTTTAGGTTGTTAGGCAACAGGAGAATTAAAACACTAAAAAGTTTCTGAAAACTTACCTCGGCCAAATACGTAACCATACTCAAAGTAATATCAGCAAATGCTTCATGAAGGTAACGGCAAACCACATTTACCCAGGTAGCACAGTCCCTGGTATAGCTGTGGGTTTTATAAAGGGTCATGACATGTGCAAGATTTGATAGCTTGGGGTTCTTCTCCTCCAAACAAACCTAATTAAACATAAAAAGTCAAAACACATGAAGAACAAGGCAACTGCATTTACAGGGTTAGAGGATGTACGAGAGTAAATAACTTTGATACCTGAGCAATCCTTTCAGCTATATCTTTACAAAACTGGTTTGGGCTGTCAAAATGTTGAATTAAATGGGGCAGGAGACACAAAACATTCAGTGGAAATCCTAGAAAATGGAAAATACAGAACAAATTGTGTCTTTTGGACAATAAGAGCAAAAGTGATATTTAAATCAGTGTTCTGTGGGAGGTTACAGTTTCATTATTACATTAGCTGTAAACTCACACAGACTCTGTCGAGTTGTTCACACCACTGGTCATGCCACCACACCCCTCTCCCAAAGGGGCTGTAATTGGAAAATCCAGAATATCATTTAGGAAACAGTAATGTTAAAAAATGGGAACCTATTTCTGCAAACACTACTACGCAAACAGGTATTTTCAAGGTAAAATATCTCAGAAAAGCATGTATTTTATTCCTGTTAGTATGTTTATCTTTTCTACTTAACAGGCTTACTGACAGCATTAAACTCAGGGCATTTTCATTATTGCTGCTAAAACACAAGAAGAAATTCAGTGAGTATTGATAAATGAGCAACTCTTTTGGTTGGGCTGCTAGGCATAGCTTCCATTGTTTTATATCGTTCAAGTTAATAATAATAATCAATCAGAATTTTGCTATAACTGGTCAGATGAGACTACTCAAATGGGTGGTTTTGAATGGCTCCTGCACCAAGTGCCAGCTGCTGTCATAAGGGATCTGTCTGGAACTGAGATTCAGCCCTTCTGCATCAGCTCGTAGCTCAAGGTAACTGATGAACTAAAGGTAGCAGCTGTAATGAGGAGCTTAACAAAAGCTGCTCTATTTCAGGTGGGAGCTTAACAAAAGCTGTTCCATTTCAGGTGAGAGCTCAGAAGTGAAGCAGCAGTATCTGAACACAATCTGGGTTTTGAAGAGAAAGAATCTGATCTATGAAATTAACTTTCTAACCATTCATTTCCTCTCGTTCTGCACAATTAAAGAAATTGCCTAAGTTAGAAGTGTAATTTTCTTAGGCTTCCTCTATACTCAGGGAAAGTCACAGCCCACGTGTGAATTGTCCAGTCGAAGTCTGGAACACAGGCACCATACAGGTTCTTAGAGATGGGCAAGGTGTTCATGGCATTCATCCCCTCACTCTGTGTCTGAGCTTATTATGACTTAGTTGTGTGACTTAGATGCGTGTTTCTGACTGAAATGGAGGAGTAAAAATCTAGAACAATACAGAAACTCTCTTCAAGGAATATAATTAAGAAGAGGTAAAAACCTCAGCTAAAGAGCTGGGAATTTCAAAATGTTACCTGATTTCCTTATAACCCAGGCTCTTCTCTTCACCCATTAATGTGCTATCGTAGTTTATCTAAACAGTGTGCAAGAGGTTTTGATATTTACGTTTATAGGGAAAATCCCATGAAGCACTAATTTAAAATCAAGTCATTTGAAATATTCTGAAAATAATTCAATGGAAAAACTGGTCAAAAGAGGTTCTAGCAAATTTGACGGTATCTCTTCGTGCATGTTTACTTTGTCAGCACTCAGAAACTTTTAAGTGCTGCTAAGCCCTAGAAGTGAAGTGTCAAACAACACGTGACTGCTTTCCTCCAAACCTTACTGTGCAATAGATTCCCTTTTCAGAAACATGTTATCTTGCTATGAAATTTCCAAAAACCCCACCTAGCTCAAAGCAGAAGTACACTATTCTGTATTAGAAGGGAAAGAAAAGGTGCCATTTTTGGTGTTGTTCAGATAGCCTAATGAGGTCTGTCATCAAATGTCAAAGCAACATTAACTGAAAGAGAGGAAAGCATATTTAGTTTTACCTATAGCTTGAGAGGAATCCACCATGGATATTCGAGACACTGGTGTCAGCAAACTGAAGAGCTGTAGTGTGAGATCAGTGGTAGTAAGGGAGGTGAATCCTTTCAGGAGGAGCTGCTGAAGCCCTGAGAAATCTGCCCATTTCAGCTGCCCTTGCAACTTCTCTAACTTCTCCCGGTTTTCAGCTTTATCGAGTGGCAAATGAGCCAGAAGTTTATTCAGTAACCTCAATGCCATCAGATACTCAAACTCAAAGTCTGATTCCATCAAAGCCACAGCAACCCAAAAGATGGTGGCCAATAGGTTGGTTGGATTGTTAATATGGGATGGGTCAGTGAGACTGTCCTTTAGAGAGGATGAACTTCTTGTTTTAGAGGACAGGCCTTGTTGGGTGCACGCCTGAATTCTGTCTAGCGTGGCACTGCGTGGTGGGTCTGAGGACTTGTCCACATCTCCAAACTTTTTGGGTACAGAGAAGCTCCTCTGGTGCCTGCTTCGTTCAGCAGTGGCCGTGTTACCACTTGCAGGATTCACGTTCAGCTGTCCTGTGCTCTTCCGATTTGCAGTCAGTTTGGTGCTTGATGATAAATCTGGTGAAGATGAACTGAAACCAAAATATGTAACATACATTGCAATGCGTGAGAGCACAGCTTGAAACTTGTATATACTGGACGCAAGTTAATTTTAAATATTTTAAAATAAATATTTAAATAAATATTTAAATAGGAAAAGTAGAACACCACACTGTCGGTTGCAGCCTGTTTTGTTTTTTTTTTTTACCAGAAGCATCCACAGGCATGCCTGAGGTGAAGTTCACGTGGTAGAACACCAAACCAGAGCAGGCTATCCTACAGTCTAGACAGGTAAGAATGACATGGGGATAAGAGATACAGAGCTGTGAAATGAGTTGTGGAAATGTCCATATATTGGGGCAGCAGTGGATCTGAAAACAATTTTGTTTTTTTAACATGCCTTCATCAGTGGAACAAACCCTGAACTCGGCACAGCTGGCAGGCAAAATGCAGAATGGTTCACTGGTTAATGTGAGAACTGTGGGCAGAAAAATTAAGCTTATCTTGAGCAGAACCACAAATACACTACATTATCCTCAGTAAACGTGTCATGGAGCCACCTAGGTTCTTGCTAGTACGGGTGCTTTAGAAACCTTGTTGTCATTGCATCTGCCCCTGCCTGTATCCTAAGATCTCTTCAAGACCACTTGCAGAATGTGAAGGTGTTTCTATTTCAGTGCCTGGTGCCTCTTCATGGACTATAATGTGATGATCCAGACAGTCACTATCGATTATCTGTAGAGATGAATATGCTGTGTTGATACATGTAAGGGAAGTTTGTTCTGGAGAACGGCTAATTCCTGACTCTCTGGTCCCATTCCTCCCTCATACACTATGAGTCCCCACTCTCTATAATATTTGAAGAGGATCTTATGGAACCAATAGTGTCAGGGTAAAGAATATTGCATCCCACTGCTTTCTGGAGTGTTCCTTATTTTCTGCTCTGTCTTACTCTTTCCTGCAATGTCTATTAAAGAAAGATAAATAGCTCTTGGTTTCGGAAGTAGAAGCTGTATTTCCCCACCTCTCTGAATAGGTCACAAGGCAATACTTGTGCTCTGCCAGCACAGTACACCACACAGCATCCTGGCTACTGATGTAAGAAATTAGCCTTTGTATTTCTGTTCTGTGCATAAAGAGTGGTAACTTATGGGCATTCTTCAACAACGTTCCCCATTCTGCTGTTGTTGTTAGGAGTTGGATAGACATTAACCTCCCTCAGTACTGTCAACAGCTGTGGTACAGAAGGAGTCTGCAATTTCTCTCCACATACAAAGGCCGAGGGTTTCTCAGAGTGGTCTGCAAGTCTGGCAAAATCCATGAGTTATGTAGACATAGGATAAAATTTTCCCTAGCTTTACTGAAGAGATCAAACTGTGATCATTTACTTCTTGTGGAGTTCTTAATCCGAGAATGGCAGGTTGTACGAAACCAACATTACAAAAATAGTATTTTTTCCCAGATACCTTTTCAAGTATAAGGTACAAAGATGCAAAAACTACAGTGTTTTTAAAGGATGTTGGAGTGAGTTACAGCCAAGCAGCAGCAAGGCAGAATTTACAATGCATTGTAAAGTTCTGTTAGCGTATCAACATTATTTCAGCTATTGTAAATTCTGGCTGAGATGTTCTCTTAGTCTAGTTCTTTGAAGGTTACAAATGACCTCTGCCTTATCAAAATTATTTTATGCTGTGAGACTGCAGAACTGCACACTTAATATAATGAGACATTGAGAAAAAATATATAGTTAGAACTGACTCTTACCGTGATAATACTGTCAAAAGATCACTGTTCTTCAAACAGTCAGACAGATTATCCACAGCAGCTTCCAAAGTGAGTAGTGCCTCCATCACATACCCCTACGAATACGTGAGGTTAACCATTTCAACAAAGACATTCAAAATAAAGAACATTTAAAAATCTTCAGTTCATAAAAGGACCTACCAAACCCCTGTATTTTTTCCTGAAAAAAGAACATAATTCGTATCCATGCCACTGCCCTGAACATTCAAATGTCACTATAAATATGTTTTATTTTCTGCCTTCAAATGATCTATGAAGGTGTGCAAGAAGGACACATATCTTATCAGGGGACTGGTAATGGCAAACAGAACCTCTGACTTGCAGGTCACTGCTATAAGTTCTGCACACGCAGTTGTGACAGAGTATTACTGTCATCTTGTGGCAGTTCCATTACCTAAATAAAATATGGGGGTGATTTCTATTTCTTATTAAGAGCTAGCAGTTCTCTTATTAAGTCTTGAATGTTGCAATAAATAGTCCGTGATAGTAAAATTTCAGTCTGTTTAGCTAAACTAAGTGAATACCATAGTTCACTAAGAGGATTGGATCACATTAGGTCAGTGGTAAATTTTGTGTTGTTATGGATAGCGTGGATTTCTTTATTCCAAAAGATGTTTACATTTGAGGAATGAGGTAGTGTCTACTTCACATTGTCAGATTACATCAGCAGATAGGATAACGGGTTCCTTAAGCACAAATTAATGATGCAGAAAGGGAAAACATGATCATGGTGAAGATTCCATTTTGAGTGACATTTACCATATGTTTTCTAGTTCTTCTCTTTAGAGCTATGTAAGATTGCAATAGCCTGACAAAGGCTTTGAGAAGGTACATGAGGATTCAGTAAATTCAGAGTTAACCTTTTCTAAGGCCACATTATACCTTCCATCATTTGACTCCAGATCACCTTGTTAAAATGGTAATTTTAAAATAAGTATACATGAAACCAACGGTACTAAGAAACATTATGTACACATGCATACCTGAATCTCATCTCCATGCTCTCCAATAACTTCCACCAATCTTGACAGGAGGTCAGACAATGCATGTGCAGAAAGGGGCTGCTTTAGGGCCCTGAATATCTGGAAAGAGCGACCTGCATAATGTCTTGAAGAGCTTGAAAGAGCTGTTTGTAAAGCAACTTCACTCAGATGCTGCTCCAAATGAAAACCTAAGCAGAAAAATAGTATGTCAATTTTTTTATTTATTTTAATTTTTATTTTTTGTTACATGACAGACTTTACTGGATGTCATAAACACGCTGAACCAGCTCTGGGGACCATATGCACTACAGTGTATCCTGCAAACCCTATGAGAAATTGAGATGCAGAAATGTCTATGCTTGGGAGAATCTCTCACTATTTACATTTATTTCACACGGAATGTAAGAAAATAAGCTGCAAACCCAAAATTCTGAGCCTGAAAATGTTTGTTAGCAAACCCCTGAAATTATTCATCTGATTTAATTTTTTTTAGAATTCCTGGACAAATTTTTGAGTCATTCACTGTTCTTGCTGGCAGCAACACAGTAACTTCTGAACACTGTCAAAACTAAAGCCAGGCTGAATGAGGAGTCTTTCTGTTAGCTTCAGAAGGCTTTGGATAAGATCTTAACTATAAATACCAATGCTGCATTCTTTCTGCTTTGATCTTGGAAGATACCTAATTAGTGACTATGTTGGTTTTCAAAATACAGTGTTTATTTCCTATGCTCCAAAACCACAAAAAATTCTAACTAAACTTTTGTTGCCAGAAGAAATTTAACAAAGTGCATTTATTTAGTAACTGTGTTGTATTTTACCAGAAGAACACAGAGGAGCTTTTATGTGGTAGAATTAATCAAAAGGCTTTCTAGCAACAGCTTGGAGGAAATGTTCAGTTTAACATTCCGACACAGTCCAATCTTAACGTGATTTTTTTAAAGCATGTCTTTCATATGTCATACATCCTTGTTAAGAGATACAATATGTCAAGCTTCTGCATAAGCAGATCTACTAAGTCATGGAATAGACATTCAGTGTGACCTTGAGGAAATATTCTTTAGTTATGAAAGGAAAAAAAATTACTACCTGACTTGGAATCTTTAAACACAGATACAACATGACGCAGAAAATTAGTAAGCTGTTCAGCACTCTTGGTATTCTGATTTTTGGGTGTGATATCCTCGTGGCACCAAAGTGGACCATATGCCCTTAAAGAAATACATAACAAAGTGCAAACTTTCTTTTGAGTTATCTGAAATAAATGTGATCAGTTAAAATATATAATCTGTTAAAGCAATTAGGTATTTCCAGGGCCGTACGTAGCCTGGGAAACAGAATCATCATAGAATTGTCACAAATGAACAGGATTGTATGAGAAAAATACAAGTAAATAAATATTCCTACGCTGTATTTTACAAAACCTTTTAAAATATAGGACACGCTATTTAGAAGGCAGCATGAAGAAATCCCTGTTCTTTAACACTGCACGCAGGATCTGCTGGCTGTAGTTGGTAGTCAATATTAGTTTCACCATGGCATTTCACTATGCCTTGTACACTTCCTATCTAATTTTTTAATAATAAAACTGTCTTCCATTAGTTCATATTTGAATAAAATACAATCAGCCAATTAAATGTTTTATTCCTGTCAGGCCAGATTTTTTTTCTGTCGGTCTGGACACTGTAGTACTTTTAAATACCTACCTACTTTTATCAATGAAAGAGGAATGGAAGTCTGTAATTACTTGTTCCTTTGAGACTTTTAAGTTGCTATAGATAATTGTAGAGAAGACAGGAAAGTATGCAGTTTGAGTACAAACATATCCTCTGCTTATCTCCGTTACCTGGTTGTCAGAAACTCAATTAGTTTGTTTGCTTTCTCATCTGTTTCAGCAGCACTGTCCATGTCCTCAACCTCTTGCGTAATCTGTGGGAGATTTCCACTGCTGCCTCCCAGACTGATACTGGAGGAGGTGGAGCTGGAACTCAGGCCGGAGTCTGGCACCGGAGAGGACTGGTATTCCCGCAGAAAGTCAAAGCCACCTGCCAGCCGAAAGGGAGGAGATAAAGATGGAATGTGCTGCTGGGCCAGTGTTACAGATCAAAGTGTCTGCCAAGCAGCAATCTTCAGAGTCAGCAGCAGCAGTTTTATAATGGGAAACATGGAGAAAATCTCCAGAATGCAGCTTTCAAATGCCAGTGGGAGTGAAAATGGGATAGTATTTCTAAACGTGCAGAATCCAATATAAAATGAAAAATATCAAGATTATTTTTTTTACTTCATGAGAGGTACAGTACTTGACAACCAAATGCTCCAGGGTGTTTTACGTTCAGGAGTAGGACATTTGTAAAGTGAATTTTGAATGTGGCTAAGTGCATGCAAAGTTGAGCTCACTTCTCTGGGCTTGTCTGATGGGGAAAAAACCTCTGCAGCATGGAACGTTTAGGACAGTGATGCTGTCCTAATTTTACAAAAGTAATGGAAACCAAGACACAGATGTTTAAAGCTTCTGTTCAGCACCTTCAGTAACTGTAAACACTGGAATACTCATACTAAATATTTTCAGCACTAAGATTAAACATCTGGGTAAGAGTTCTGCTAGATCAAAATCTTGCCACACAACCTCAGAGCTGAAATTAGAAACTAAGTCCCATTTTCTTCAGGTTAGACTGCTAGTCATCTTAGGCTGTGTTTACGACAGAAAAACTGGCCTTGAGAGAAGATTGGGAGTAGGATAAAATCCACTGCAGGTCAGGAGATCTTAATTTAGTTGCCTGACATTACGTGGAACAAACCCAAGCTGTAATACTTTCAGTTGGGATTCTTTGCTATTTCTACTCGCCCACGCTTTCACTCTTTATATTAGCTGCTCAAAAAAAGAATCCAAACACAAAGTTTTGATAACTTTTTGGACTTAAGAGGCCCAGACACAGGGTACAAATTATGTTTTTCAGACACAGGAATGAAAACAGTACTGCAGAAAAGCAGTACACATATATAATTTTAATGTAACTATTTTATGCTGCATTTAATAATTCATGGACGTGCATTGGAAAAGACATCTACACAACTCAAGATGGGAAATTCACATGTGAGGTAATTTTGCAGTTATTCAGAATGAAACCCCATGGCCAAACTAAATCATTAATACCTATCCCTTCTTCTCATTTTTATTTAAATATTTTTTTGGTGCTTCATAAAAAATAATAATCAGTTATCAAGTAATATTCTTTATAAAGCCAAGCTATTTACTACTTTTGGTTATATTCCTAAAGAACCGCAGAAACGCCACTAATTTGATAACCTTTCCTTATCATTTCTCCCTGCACAGTGAAGTTCCTCACCCTCTCAGAGACAACTAATCCTACCTCCATAACTCTACGCTGGTTCTGTGATTCCTTCAAATCTCAACTGTACGCTTGCTTTTAGCAATATTACAAGACAACAGTAAATCTGCATAGCAGCTTTCTACAAACTGTTGCCAACCAACCCCTTAAAACCAGGTAATTTGCTAAAAGTTAACAGGACACCCATCTCAGCAGAGGTCTGAAGTAAGCCTTCTAATGGAGAAAGAGATTTCAGGACAGAAATAAAGTGTATCTGTGATATAAAGGAGAGTGTCTATCATGTGAAATTTAACTTACTAATGGAAAATCTGAGCGGCACATTCTTGCTGCTCTTCCTGTGTAGGAATTATTTATTAATGTATTTTGAAGGTTGAGGAGTGATTGCCCTCATTTAAAGCAGTCCTGGCTCCCTGAGGGGGATGTTAGGAAGTTATTAGCTGTATTAATGTTTCAAATTCTACATTATATATTTTGTCTTATCAGATCATTTTCTCACTATCATAAAATGTTCTCTAATAGTAATTTGGGTGCATCCCTAGGATAATTCACATGTCAATTAATATTAATGGGAACTGTTCATATTTGCTACTTCACTGCTTTAATTTAGCAAGACCATTATATTTTAGGAAAGTAACTGACTTTCAAAAACCTCATATTATAATGCAATATTATTTTCTTCTTTTGCTTTGTTACCTGTATAAAGATATTCAGGTAAGTATGCTGGCTGTACTGTTAGAGTCTTGGTCTCGTTCATCTCTCTGGTCTGAAGAAGCACTGATGCAATGGCTTGATAGTTGCTATTGCAAGATAATGCAATCAAAAGATGAAGCAGCAACTTTTTACTGTGCTCAAAGACCTCAGGGCGGTAATGGTCAAGACCTAAAAGAAAAGGTTACAGCAATCACTGGACTTGAAGTAATAATAAACAAGTTCACATTCCAGAAATAACAAAAATTCCAAACCACTTCCTGGCAACAGAGAAAACAAACAGAAGATGTAGCATTTCCAGATACAGTTACTAGTTCTTTTTTACTTAAATGTATCTATATATTCTGTTTCCAGACTAAGGTCCCATACAGGAGGTACAAAAAATATGTGGCAATACAACTTTATGCATTCCATCTCACTGTAGTGATCATTTTGTCAGGGCTGAAAAGCCTCCAAAGATGAGAAATTCTTGGTGGTGGTTGTAATTACGTTGCTTACGTCTGTATCTGGCTTTCTTGCACAGACACCAATTTTACAGATGCAAACTGTAAGAGGTAGATACTGATTTATTAATAAAGGAGCTGATGGACAGTATCTCTTGAAGAAAACAACTTCAGCTACCAGTGAATAGCATGAGAAATTTGCCAGTATCCCAGGGTGCGGAATTGAAGGCAAAGGTCTAGCACTAAAAGACTCTGATCTGGTCAGTACTATTGCTGTTTCTAAGATTTTAATGCAACCTGAATAATTCACAAATTACAAATATGAAGGAAACAGATGTTTGTAAAATAAAATGCATACTGTGGTAGTAATTTTTTTTTTTTTCCGATTCTCTTTCAGTGTCTTTCAGGATATTTAAATATTCTTTCTTTCATTTAGAGGCAGTTTTAGTGCTGAAAATTTCAAATATTTTCTTCTTCACCAACTCTCTTCTCAGGATATATTTATTCCTCTTTAGAAAGCAGCTCCTTCATTATTCTAAGTGGCAGCAGACAACAGGTCTAAGTCAGGTGTTTTCTAATATACTCTAGTCACTCTGGTTCTTGACTGGCCTGCAAAAATGAAGCTGTTCATACCACCATAGTCTAAGGAGACAATGAACTGATCCTACCCTCTTCTAATATACACTGAAAAGGATATAAGAAGTTCTTTTAGTTGAAAATAAATTTTATATTGGCAGCACTTGTGAAACCCGAAGGTTGTATGAAAGTATTGACATAGATATGAAAACTATGAAGTGAGAAGAAGAGTGCAGTCCTTGGGCTTGTCCAGTGCTGAGCCCTTCTTTAACTTGGAAGAATTCCTGGGAGGATAAACTTCTGTGATGGGGACACATTTCCACGGCAAAGGAGTCAGCTGCTCAACTTACTTCACACTGGTTGCAAAAGAGTTTTTAAACAGCAGTGATTTTCATACACCACCCACTACTTAGATAGGTAGGTTCACACCAGCAGTAGGCCTAATTCACTACCAGTACTGCAAATCATCTACTGGCCTATTAAACACATATATCGCAAAATTCTTTCTTTTTAGTATTTTCTCACTCCTTCAAATAAATGGAAGGATATGGGCTCTCTAGCTCTCACCATACCAGTTTCCAGTCTCCTTTTTGGTCAGATGCATCTGCCTGCTCACATCCCAACAGGACAGATATGCTGCATTTTCAGGCACATTCCTACCTTTGGCTAACACGTAGCATTAACTGCCTTAGACTATCACAACAGAGCTCTACTACAAAACATAGAAAAACACAGAAACTGAATTTGAAGCCTGGAAGCTGTGATCACATTTTGGTTACCGCTAAACCAGTTATATCGAGTTACAAGTTACGTTCAGCTTTAATTTCACATTTGAGAATTAGTAGTTCTTAACTGAAGGACTATCTCAAATGGTATTCATAAATTTCTATATATTTCTTATGAAAAACTATAATGTTGAAACATGATTGCATGAATAAATCAGCCAAGATATTTTTATAATGCATTACTAATATCCTAACTGTTTCTGCGTATGTTTATTTGCATAGCTTTCTGATGGCTCCTTAAAGCTCTCTTAACTGAAATGGCCACTCTGCTGCACACTACTCCTGTCTTAAGCTATTCATTTGTTCTTGTGAGACTTTCATCTGTAAGCACCAGTTTTCTCACACTTGTTACAAACCACACTACAGGTGTTGTTTTATCAGTTAATGGTTATTGATTTGATTCATACAGTTATCCAGTTGTCTTTCAGATCCCTCTTATATTTAGAAAGTTCACAGCAATATAAAAAATAATTAAAAAATCGTTATGGGCAGCCACAAAATAGATTCAACTTTTAAGTAAAGAATGTATGCGAAATGTCGTACTGAAAACTGTCAAAGTCCCATCCGATGCAGTCCTGGCAGTTATTCTTGTTTCATTAGAAGTTTGCTGAAATCAATGCACTCATAAACAAAACTTGAGTATTTGCTGAGTGTGCATTTAAAAAAAAATCAACCATTTTATAAAACAATTCAAACACAACAGTTGTAACAGAGTAACAGAAGAGCAGAATGAGCTATCTTCTTGATATTCTACTACTGTGTTGTAACCTCCCAATTTAATCTTCTTTTCTCACTGAACAACAGACTTCCCAGTTTGTCAGTGAATAAACTTAGTAGTAACTATGGTAACTGAATGAGAAGTGGACTGCAATTTCCAGTTATAACACATTTATTTCACAAGTTTGTGTCTGTGTTTATTTGTGAAAACTATTATTTATCAACCGTGAAATTTAGCAAATGGCTTCATAATGTTAAATATTCACGTGCTAAAAAATTAAGCCACTTTTCATAATGTTAAGTGGCAGGTTAAGGAAAGTATTGCCAGGCAGCTGACCTGCGTAATGGTCAAGCAGAGACACAGCAGTGGGGAAAAAGCAGTGCCTCCATGCCCAGGTATATAAGGGAAGATATTGATGATAAAATATTTCATTAGCAGTAGTTCATGATGCTTGCTTTCCAGTGGTCTGTGTCCTACCTTCATGATCTCTGCAGTTCAGTACTCTTGGTTCTACTACATATTATTTTTGTAAAGGCAGGAGACCACACTGGTCTGAGTAGTCCAGATCTAAGGCATGTGTTGTGTGCCCATCTGTCCATCACAGACTGTTCAAAGGCTGAGTTTTGCCTGCCTTTCTCATGGGGGGGTGGG
>JANHFX010008092.1:58224-83737 GCA_027560015.1 Chloroceryle amazona
GGTGGGAGGGAATTAAAGGGTTTTTTAGATATATTTTAGGAAGTCAGTTATCTTTAAATTTCTACCCACCTCTCAAATTTAGGGGAAATTGGACAAAATATTAAAAAAATTCAGTTTTGTGACTGATTCACAGTCTATAAAGTTGTTTTTTTTTTTTTTTTTTTATTTTCAGGAAATCATAATTGAAAACATGTAATAAACACAACTCAGCCTCAGCAAAATTAAACTAAAAGGACAGGAGTACATTTACACTTTATTTCTTGTTCTATCAGACTTACCTAAAAAGAGAGCATGTAGCAATAAAGGGAGGTGAAGAGCCCAATCTTCTCTCACGCTGTGATCCACTACCATCTCAGTCATGAAGATAACAGCAATATTGCACCTGGAAATTAAATTACAGTAGCAGTTTGAAACCTCTGGAGTTGGGAAAACAATAAGGTGAGGGCTATCTCTGAAGAAACGAGCTCTACCTTTTCAAATTTGTAGTATTTCTTCTCAATATGATTAGCGCTGAAGCACCTTAGTTAAGGTATTAAGCAGGTAAATACTCATTACTGAAAATAACATTATTACTGTCAATGCAAATTATGCAAAAGAAGAATCTCAGAATATGCATAGCCTCATTATAATAAGAATTAAAACTTGCTATGAGGCGACACAGCCACAGAGGTTTGGGAAAAAGTAGTTTTCATTTTCTGGTTTAGTTGTCTCTTTAGCCTGATCGTTATCAGAAAGAGATATCCTACACTGCAAACGGGCTTTCTGGCAGAAATCTGGTAGAACTGCATTGCCCGTTGATTTTAACACTGGAAATCAGCAGCAATTTAAGGCATAATTTTCAGAAGTCCTGAGTGGTAGGACTGTTGGATTGGTATTGGTCAACCAGTACGAAGAAGCATCTCACTATTTGAAATGTCAGAGTGAGAAACTCCTCACCTGTGAAGGGGTCCCCGGGGTGTGATGGTTTCTGGGAGGTAGTCCACAAGTGGTGCCCAACATCCTCCGTTGTAAGGCATGGGCAGGGGATGCGGTTGTTTGGTTTCAACAATATTCAATAACCAGCTCGTATATGGAGAAACAGGATCATCTGCATGAAAACACATTAAAACAGAGTGCAAAAAACCCGTCAGGTTGCCCATTTTGGAGAACTAATAAAATAGAATTTTATGGTAATGTATTAGCTCAGCCGCTTGGAATAATGTGATAAGATCACACTTGGTTTGCAAATTCCTGTGTTCAATAACAAGTGATGCATTTTTAATCTCTCTTTCACACTGCTGGAAATCAAACGGATTCCAGGAAGACAGCACTGAATGGCAGGAGCAGCAGCTGAATCCCTGCTGTCACTTAGTAGCTTTGGATCCAGATCACAAAGCACCAAGCAACAGACTGTCTCTTCAAAAATGAGAGGAAAGTTCAGCCAACAGAGCTGCTGTCAGAAGCCATCTGCTTGCAAAGAGCCGTGTACCAGTGACACATTCTTGTAACTCCTCACCAGTGCCCTGCGGCGCGATGCTACAAAGGCAGAACTTAAATGTCCTGAATTAGGAAGGAGGCATATGGAATGCAAAAAACCATCTTCAGGGTAATTTTCTTTCAACAGGGGTGAATTATCTGTTGAATTCTCCAAGTTGCATTTAACTTTGCTTCTGTATGACAGCTGCTGAATGTTAATGAGGTGTAAGAGTTTTTCTTCCACCTGTTTATCTGCGATGCTGTGGGTCCAAAGTTATTTCCACCACTTTCTGTCTTCTTTGAGCTGCACAGATTTGTTCATCTCTCCTCTATTTTGCTTCCTCTCATTCTTCTCAATGTTGCCATTGGCCAGTTCTTACTTCCCAGCTCTGGCAGTCTGTGATACATGGCCATGGAAAGTATCCTTTCCAGGCCTGTTCCTGATATACATCCAACCCTTGTCCTTTGTGAAGTTTTAAGGAGAGCGTTATTTTTTTTGCTCAGTTGTGGGAGGCTTTTTTTGTTACTTTCTTGCATTTTAGGCAGGTTTGAAATTCTCTACTTTCCTTTTTTTAACAGCATGTATCTGATGCTTGTTGGCTTTGTCACAGGAAACAAAATTGTTCTGATGCTTGTAAAAGTGTTAGAACTAGCTTTTTCTAATGGCCATCACTTCTGGGTTTTGACAAAATGTCTTCATGTTTCCAGATCTTCAGGAGTAGCTGCTCCTCCAGTTATTACTAAAATATCAACTTTATCATTCTCATTCTTCAGTGTTAGTCTTACAAGGAGCAGTTTACATCTTTATGATTTAGACCTCTACTTATTTCTCTCATCCTCTGTTACAGATAAAGAAGAATAATCTGACTTAATAATGTAGCAAAGCATAGCATTTCCACATATTCCTCTTCTAAGGATTACCCAGATAATGTTTGCCAGATGCTTTTCACATAAAAAGCACTGCACAGTCACTACTTATTTCTACCAATTTAAGCGTTTCACATAAAACTGCCTCATGAAGTTCACATTAAGACCTAGCTCCTCAAGAAGCACTTTGCACCTTAACATACAATCTTTGTCTGAACGAAAGAATTTGTGTGCTGTAGAGCTGTGTTCCCTATTTTGATACTCAGCAAGACATGTATGCTTAAGTGGACTGAAGAGAGAAGCTGTATCACCAAATCCTTTGCAACCTAAGCTGCAAGCCAGAGGGAATAAGCTGCACTTTCTTAATGGAGGTTGCATTATTTATCTTGTAGAATGTCAAATGGTATAAGAACCACTCTTTCTTTTTAAGAGTTCTACATAAATGTCAGTAGCTAAGTAAAATGTATTTTATTTTGCACGTAGGTATTCATTTATTTGTTGAAGGAACCTCTGTGAGAAGCAAACCTCATGTAAATATTCACAGTACTATAAAGCTCACAGGTTGGAAAAAAATCATTTGGGCACTGGCTTGAGGAGCCATTCCAAAAGAGCAAAGAAAATGTTGGTATTTTTTTAACCTTTTATTACTCTAAGATCTTGTTAAAACCAGCTACTTGTGAAGAATGTTCTGATAATATAAACATTCTTCTGTTTTGAAAGATTGTTCATGCAGATCAGATTAGTGATGGTGCTGCAATTAACAACTCCTTAAGAAGTTTTAGTAGCTGCAGCACTAGAAAGCCATAAGGAAAACAAGAGAGGTGTACTAAAAACCACTGAGTTCAATGCATTGCACACTTTTTTTGTGCAAATACTGCAGCATGTACACGGTATCTTGTAAATATTAGACTTCATAATTATGCAAAGTAGTTGTTGGTGTACATTAAATTATTGTATTGTATTGTATTGTATTTGACAGTGTTTCTGTGCTTTGTAGAAAAGTATTGCCAAGAAATTACTTGAAGAATATATATAAAATCTTTACTTTTTATGTCAAATACTGTCCCAAAATGGTATCCTTAGCATCACAACAAGACATTATGGCCTATATATTATTTGACCTGGCTTTATTAAGCCAGAGATGCAAGTCAATAGGCAAAAGTCCTGCCTTCTTTGCATCAGTTAGGGTCTAACTGAAATCTGTAGATTGGCTTCCTTACAATTCACTCCAGAAATGAAGTCAAACCATTCAACTTCTAAAATTTACACTGTCATTCAGTAGTTGACAAAAATATCTTGGTTTTCTTTTGTTGCTGAGCATCAAGTGTCCATTTAGAGTCCATTTAGCAGAAACAGATAAAGAACTACAGCCATGCTCAGGAGCCCTGTCCCACCCTCCCCACTAACACAGGTTTGCACTGTTCAGTCAGAAACTGGTTGCAGACAGCAGAGAAAAGCTAAAGAGGAGGTAAGATGCCATTTTTGGAAACTCCTGAATCTCTTCTTCATGCTCATATAACAGAACTTGCTTTGGAAGGAAATACTGGTGAAGGGCACAATTCAAAGTATTTGCTGTACCACTCTTGGAAGTCTTTTGTCTTGCCACGTAGGAAAGGTTCAAGGCTGTCTGGACAATTCTCTGCTGCTGCCTTCTGTAACGTTCTCTGGCTTTTAAATAGGTTTGACTTGAGCCCAGGTTAAACAAAGGAAATAAATAAGATAGGAAGGTAAAATAAGGACACTCCCTGTATGGTGATGTTAACATTACTGTTCATACAGAACTTTTAAACAGAGAGTCTCCACCAGCATGGGAATGAATTTCCTCTCCCACCAAAACAGCAGAAATTTCATCAAACTGAGTAACAGAACTTACTTTTGTCATCATCATAAGATCCTCCGGAGCTATTACTGTACCTTGACTCTAGGCGGGTGTGTGCTCTGATTACATTACTGAACCTTCAAATACAAGAAAAATCTTCATTGAAAACACAGACTGACAATAAATATCTGAACTATAGGCTTAATCTACAAAAACAAAATACAAAGGCATTTCCTTAAACACACACTTTCATATGGCAGTAGACAGCAATGTGAATGAAATGCTGTTTCTTTCCACAAAAGAAGATTTTTGCAGCCAGTTTCTGAGAGGTTCTAACAGTCTGCTCCTGTGGCATAAGCTCTTAAAATTTAGCAGAGAGAAAATTCTCATGCTGCAAAGGTGATTTTCTTGAAGCAAGAAACTGTGCTAAGAACTGAGATCCAAACTGTTCACAGCCAGTATTTTGTCACAGCCCATGTTCATGAGTAAAATTCTGGCAACCTGCTAAAGCAGCAACTGACGGAATAGTCCAAAGTCAAGCCTCTATAGGCATGAAGCAGCAAAAGCTGCAGTACATCACCTTTCGCTTGGGTGATTCCTTCAACAGGAAAATTCAGCAACTGCCAGAGCATATCTATCAGAGGAGTTAAGGGATATGAGAGACAGAACAAGCTGTTCTCAGATCTGCTCCTTTGCCTTCCTCCACTGTCCTCTCTCTACAGCTACCTGAAGGGAGGGTGTAGTGAGGTGGGTGTTGGTCTCTTCTCCCAGGTAACTGGTGACAGAACAAGAGGAAATGGGCTTAAGTTGCGCCAGGGGAGGTTTAGGTTGAATATGAGGAAAAATTTCTCTACTGAAAGAGTGGTGTGGCCTTGGAATAGGTGCCCAGGGAGTTGCCATCCCTGGAGGTGTTCAAAAATGTCAGATGTGGTACTTCAGGACATGGTTTATTGGTCATGATAATGTTTAGTAGATGATTGGACTTGATGATCTTGGAGGTCATTTCCACCCTTAATGATTCTATGATACTATGACTTCTTTGTACTGTCAGTGTAATCACGCCTGAAGTGGAGTCAGAGGAGACATACTGGAGGCTCACACACGAGTGATGATGTAAAAACATCATTGTTTCTGTGAAGCTAGCAAATTTATTACAAATAAACATGTTAAAACACCTATATCAAACAAAACAAGACTTCTGAAGGTTCTCTATGCAACATTCCATTTCCTACTAATGTGCATATAAATTATTGCTGGGTATTGAATAATACATTGATATATTATGATGTTTCCAAAGCTCATCCGTCTCATAAGGGCACAATAAATTAATCGTGGAGGTGACAAAAAGGCATCATAAGCCATCTTAATTATGCCATTTTCTGTCTTTCCAGTATCTGATTCTCCTATATTTTAATAAATATCTAACTGACAATTACTGACATATTCATCTGGCATGAAAAAAGATAGAAGAACAAAGTTAAGGGAAAAATTATCAAAAAATACACAGAAATAATTCTATCCTGTCTGAAAAAAAATGGAGAACACAGGTCATAAAAATTGTTTGAGAGCAGGGCATTTTACATCATATTGCATCAACACGAAAACAAATCTTCTGATTAGCTTCGTATTATAAAAAAAAGTCCACATTTATGAGAATACTTTATTTACAAACTATTATCATCTGTAAATATTATTTAATATGTCTTGACACATGAAGTCAATATTAACAGACATTCTAAGGTCGACATATTGGTTTTGACGTGCGTCTGCTTACAGCTTATAGCGTCTTTGATAACCTAACTTCCCGCAGTGAGCTCAGGCAACTCTGCTTACATTTTTTTCTGAAGAGTCTTTCAGCAGGAATCAGAATACCAATATCAGAACTTTGTAATTTTTCTTTCATTTTTATCACATGGTCTCTGCCAGACTTGAATGCCAAAAACCTTTTTGGAATCAAGATTTAAAATTTACCTAAGACGAGAACCCCTGAACACACAGTTAGATTTAAAGTCCAGTAGGAGACGAAGTTTGCTCAGCTTCTTTGCAAATCATCTAAACAAAAAATCTAACTTGACTCTACAGAGCCATCAACAGTTATGTAAAGAATAATAAAAAATAATCCAGAGGAAAAATGGTTTTATCTTCCTTTTAAGCACATTTCTAGTGCATATGCTGAAAATCATTATGATTTTAAGTCAAATCTTTACTACCAGTTAGAAACCTCACTTAGTCCTGAGTGCCATTTTTCACTTTCTTTTAAACTAGCCCTTGGACATAACTAATCTGACAAATTGCTGCTCATGTTTATAACATGTAGGAGGCAAGCAATTCAAAAGGTTCTGAGGTACAGAACAGTTTGCTCACATATTGTCTCTGTACCTCAAAGCCCTGAGCCTATGGAAGGTGGGTTGGACTACCAGCGTGATACTAGTGACTATGAGGAAGAACAGAAAATGTAATACTAATATGCAGTTACTAATTAATGCCATTAAAAGACATTGAAATTTCCTTGCAAAAATCAGAGGGTTTCAGTGAGAGAAGAAATATAAATCTGTCTGTGTTTGAGGACACACTGACCCTTAAGCTTTCCATTCATTAATTCATCATTTGTCAGTAGGCACCATAAGTAGAAAAAGACTAAATTTAATATATGACTTCTAAGTAAAATATTTTACATAGCTTTTCTCCGTAAGACTTTTTATCCAGACAAAGGAGATGTCTTTGCAGTCATGGATACAAATCTGCATACTAAATTTTATTCACTGTCCACGTAATCAAAAGGTGTGATCAAACTTGATTTTTCATACAGATTTTAGTAGTCATTATTTGATACACACATTTGATTTTCTTTCTCCTTTGTGGCTAATTCCTACAAAATCACAATCTACTTAGCACAATTCATTCAATGCAGGTTTAACAGTTGTATTTCTGCAATGCATTATTAAATAACAGTCAGGAATTAGGATCCCGTGATTAGCTTTTTAAAACTTTGGCATTCATTCATTTTAAAATGGTCTTACTGGGATAGTGCCTCTTAGAATCAGTCTGAGCATCAGAGTTCCTCCCCAAACTGCAGAACTTTGCTCAACATCTCACCTTTGGCCTAGGAAAACACATAGGTTTTGGAGAAAAACAAACCAAAAGAAAACACAAACCTTTCATCGGTCTCTTTTGCCATTCTGTTCTCCTCTACGTCAGGAAAACTGTCTTGGCCAGCTACAACAGTGTTACTGCTGGAGGTGGTTCCTGTGCATGAGACATCAATAAGAAAGCTGTTACATGCAGCAGCCAGGATTTGCAAAGCAATAAAAAAGCCTGTAACTTAACTGGTTTTAGTAGCCACAGACAAAACTGTCTCCTGCAAGGCGTTTCACACAGGAATAAATAAACACTGTTGCCTGTACAAACCAGGAGCTGCTTGCTTGGCTGGATGGTGCGAAGTTTACATGCTTTCAGGGGTAGATTAACATAATGCTGCTCTTCCACTCATTAAACAAGCTCAGTGTCAAGTGACAACCTGTTTGTCAAGAATTTGGCAAAACATTCTCAAGGTTAAATTTGGGGTTGGTGGCTCATAAGTATCTTTGACTACTGCAGCTTGGAAATAGCATCAGGCCTTTGAAAACACAAATTGCCACATTTGGATTTATTAATTCATCATTTGTCAGTAGGCACCCTAAGTAGAAAAAGACTAAATTGAATATATGACTTCTTGTTTCAGGAAACTTTGCTGCTTTGGTGTATCTGCTGCAATCACAGCATTGATGACGACTTCTTGTTCTGAGAAACTAGTAGTAGAACCACATTATGTGAGTTCTGAATAGCAACAAACATTGGTAATATCCTATTAGAATAGTTGAGAATTAATCATACATTTACAAAGCATATACCACAGTAGGAATCAAAAGGAATTGCAATTTAGATGGCATCAAGGCCGTGAAACTCACGCTTTATAGAGAGAGAGAACTGACTGGGTGCAGAGGTAAGAGATTGTTTTTTCAGAGGTGAAGACTCAAAATATATTTAGGTATATTTAGGTCATACCAGAAGCTGCAGCTGAGGCTTTGTTACTGGCAGCGAAGCGGTAAAATGGAGGATTATCGCAATGTTGGACTATCGGGTTCACTGGGTCCGTTTGCTGCAGCTCAAAAAGAAGCTCTTCCATAGTCTGAATAGTGTTATTGCGACACAGATATATTGCGACCTTTTTTATCTAGAGAAGAGAGTAACAGTTATTAAACTCTGCTCAAGGTGAATTTCCAAAGAAAACACCACATGTTACACAGCGGTACTGAAAAGATCCTGAATGAAAATGTTACTCCTGGACGGAGACCACAATCACACAACTGCATCCATCTTGTTCATACAGAAAATAAAACTGCTCACTTTGATATCGAGATCATTTCCCCAGCAGAGTGAATCCGTGATCTAATTACCCCAAAGTTTTTGCTTACCATCCACAAACAAGCTGTTTTGGTATATGACTTTATAACATACTCAATATACAAACACCACTCGATTTTGTACCTATCTTTTAGGTTAACTCTTCAGCGTTAGCTCTGAATGACACTCAGGGTCACTTTGAGCATGTGATTTCATTGAAGATGAATCTCACTCTCTTGAATAGAGCAAACTTCCCATCTAGAAAGCCAGATCCACCCAAAACTTCCTTTGTGTATTTCTGAATATGGGATGAAAAGAGGTAGCTGTAGCCACAATGAATAAACCAGGCCCTAAGTAGCTACTTTTGTCTGTAATCAAAGTAAGAGTGCATAGAAGAAAGGCAGAGCAATTACATATACAGACTTCATGCAGACTTCTATACATCTTTTAACAAGACCCCAAACTTTACGGTATGTACTGCAGCACAGAGGAGTGTTGAAATACTGAGATCAGATTAGACTGAATTCTTGAGGAAAAGAAAATCTAATGGCTATCAAAAGTAGAGACTCTTTCTGGCTAAAAACCATTTGATCCGTAAACTGCTGGAGCTGGAAGACCATATGGGGAAGCATGCCTCTGTGCTTGTCCTCTTGTTCCTAAAGATGGCCCTAAACAGATGCTTATAGTGGAGCTAATACACCCGACTGAACTGCCTGTTGGCTTCACCAAATACTGCTGTTCTTATCCTCTTAAATACTTCCATTAAAATAGCTTCCTGACTGCTCCTCTTTTCCCCCCTTTTGTTTTTCTTCCTCTCCTTTTCTTTAAAGTAGAGAAAATGCACATATTGAAAATCTCTTTATGTGCTAAAAAATTTCCAGGGACTTTCCAGATATAATTAATCTCCTTTCTGAGGTTCATTTCTAGTGGCTCAGTGCCACTTCCAGCTTCTTTCACCCCAGAAGGGGTCACGTCCCCTACACTAAGCCTTTGCTGAAGAGGTTTCTGAACTGTAAATATTCTAAGAAAACTTTCAGTACTATGTGAAAGAAAAGACAGCTCAGCAATTAGCACAGGAGCACAGGGAAAAAATGCTTGAAGGAAACATAAATATAAGAGACAAAGCAATGAATTTAGCTGATTGAAAAGAAAATAACAAAAATGTAAGGCAGGCTTGCTTTTGGCTTGGACCCACACAGGCAGAACAGATGGCTGAAGGCAGGAAGCAACTGGTGACCGCCTTGGGGCACAGAGGGCTCCAAAAGGAGATGGGTAAAGAGCCAGTCTTGTAACTGTGTGGTCTTTTGAGACCAGGTGAACTGGAATAGTGCTGATAAGCTGTTCGAATTATCTTTATTTGCTAATGTATATGTATTATCTACATGTTAAGAGATGATACATCTTTATGGTATCAGCGGTCTTGTGTAGTTAGTTGAGTAAAGTAGGATTGCTTATCTGCAAACTCCAGGGCATTATCAAATCCCTGTGCAACGTATTTTCCTACTCCAGACAGAGCCATCAGTTAAGGGTGACCTACAAGTGCAATTAGGCTTCCTACAGAAGTTGAAAACTTTCAGATTTTGCAAAATCCAAGAATCAGAACTTTAACTCAATATTATAAAACAAAGACTTATCGGGGTGGCAGAAAACACAGGAACCTTGTCAGCTGCTGCCGCTAATGAACACCTGCTTGTCTGGTTAACAGGCACTGGAAGACTGAGGGGAGAGCAGGAAAGTACCACAGGCAAAACAGGAGATGTTGAGTAGATGAAGATGTCAAAACAGACCTTTGTGGGGTAACTGTACTGTCCTGGAGGAGGACAGGACTGTGAGAACCAAGGCTTTGAGGCAAGGGGTTTAGAAAGGATTTGAAGAAAGGAGGAGAAGCGCTGTGGGTAGGCGTGGGGTTTGAGGTAATCTTCTCAGAGCTGTGGAATGGCAACAGTTCTGGAAAAAGGACATGTTGAAAGCTCTGCACTGGCAAGGATCTGGATGGGGGGATGAGGTACGTGAGGGGCTCCTGGGCAAGATGTGACAGGGTTATCAGGCATTTCCAGGCAGGCTACAGATTTAGGAGTGAAACATTTGACAGGACTACTCCTTCCTTTTAGAAAAGTGCTACTGTTCCTTATTTAAGCTGTTAGGAGTACAACAGCTCTCATTTTGTCTCTTATGTCTGTGATTTCCACGTGTTTTCTGCCAATGTAACTTCTCCTGATGCAGGCCACCTTTCAACCTGATCCCAAGTCTGTCACAGGTTGTAGGATTAGTCAGCTTAGAAAGAACCTAGGAGGTCTCTCATTTAACCTCCAGCTCAAATCATGGTCAACACTCAATGGAGAGACTGTTACAACTGATGGAAAGATCTACATTATAACTTTGGATCAACCCCTTTGTCTTCTCATATAAATCTTGTTCTTACCCCAACTCCACCTTCAACTCTTTCCTCTTTTGAATAGCTAGGTAATGCTAACTTTGCATATATATGTGCACTGATTTGAGACTAGAGAACAGTAAGCCCTACAAATAAAAGAAAACTAACAGGATATCTAGGGTACAATTGACAGCAACTTGAAAATTTTTATTGTCTTCTCTGTTTTCTTTCTTATGCATAGGAGTCATCAGAAAAACTTGAAGGTAAGTATTATTTCAGCAACTGTAAATGAAGTATATTTATGAGGCTTTTTATAGAAGTTTAATCATATTATTGGCAACTTCAAATTTATTTCAGGGAAAACAATAGAAAAGAGTAACTAATAAAACAGCATACTGCAATTGTGCTGGAAAATTTACTAAATTTAGATTCTGTTTCACCCAGCAACAGAGCAATAAGGAACATGGGAATGGGACTATCTTGCTTTTCTCAGACAGCCCTGATTTTATTTTAACTTGAATAATAACAATATCCTGCATAGTTTGACTTGCACATTGCAGGAACAGTTATATAATTAATGACAGCCACAGAAAGGCAAAAGTTGATACTGTAAGGAGCTTAGAAAGGTTTGTTATCTTATGTCTCTTGAGAGGTGCCACAAAAAACTTTAGTTTGCTAAAGGCGAAGAGAATGTAGCACTTAAAACTACACCATTTTTGGAAGGAAAACCTAAATCTTTACAACAAGCTAATAAGATCATAGTATGTTATGTCTCATTTATGATATGACATCCAATGTTTAAAGGACTTTCAAAATTTAACTCATAGCTTTGTAAATTGATTAATGAGAAATTATAAGCGTAATAACATTTTTTAATGCAAGTTATTTAACCTCTGAACCATTCTGACATTTGTTCTCATTCATTCTAGCAATTTATGGCCAGTCCCTGTTACTGGCTCCTTATACAGACATGCAAAGTTGCTCTTTGCTTGAGAGGAGGTGTGTTTCCCTGGTGGAGGCTGCGGTTCCCACTACTCAATGCCTTTCTTGAATTTCAGTTTCTTGGCTCATTTATTCCCAGGATTTAATTTTGTATGGTGTTCTAGGGAATATGTGGAGACTTCTTATTTTTGAAATAGAAATTAATTTTCTGCAGGTGATAGCTGTTTTCTTCATTAAACCCCACACAACCAATAGTAAATAAAATAAAGTGCAAACACTTACATAAGGTAAAAGGATGGTATCACTGCTAACACCACACAAACTAATGAGAAACTGCAGTGTTATCCTAAGGTTATTACTCCATTTTTCATTGTTGGCCAAAGCATTCCAGACATTTTCCATCTCTGGTCCAGGAATTTCATCTCCATACTGAAAAGGATCATAAACATACATTTTGTGAGAAATGCAGACCTCTGAATGAAGGGATGGTCTTTTAGAGCATTTTCGTGTGAAAAACCAACAGCATGTTTCTGTAACAAGTGACAAACCAGTTATTTCGAAAGCTAACTGATGGACTTCAAAGCATAAATTCTATTTACCAGTATTTAGATTCAGATCCACAGAAGGACTTAAATGCCAAAAAATGTCTTTCAGGAATGTAAATTCAAAAGGTGATCCTAAAATCAAGCAGTTCATTTGGTTTCATCTTTACAGCTGTTCAAGCTCTGTTTCTGCATGTCTATAGCTGTGTGCTTCAGTCTTCACAGTACTGAACAATATCTGTCACCCCTCTCCTGAGTAAATCATAGCAGAATTAAGCAGTAAGCAGCCCTTTGCTTTTACACTGGAAAGGAGCAGCTTTTGCTTTCCTTTGCAAGCCATGGTTATAGGAATAATTCCCTTCTCCCCATCAGTTATATGGTTAGTGGATGCATCCAGGATGGGGGAGTCTAGAATTGAAGTTGTTCTGTTGCCTGTGTAAAACCTGTGGCTCCCACTTTGAGAAGACTGTTTTAACCACTGCACAGATAGGTCACGTTCTACTGAAAATTAATTAATACATAATAGCTACATCTACACAGTCTCTGGCATCTACATGTACTGTCATCTACACTGTCACTTCCAGATGCCAGTCCCTTTATCACACATACAGCCTCAAAGCTAGGTCAATGTATATGGTTTGAAGAAAGCATACTTGTTCACTCTGAAACAAAAACTGCATGGTTTTGGAAAATAACTTGCTCCAAGGACGGCTGCTGATAGGCAGTAAAGGCGAGACTGCACCACATCTGTTTTCAACCCATAAAATTCCTCTAACAATATCCCAGAGACTCCAAACCATCAGATAATTCATGAGCTAGTATTGTGTTCTAGTATGTAAGAAGTATCAAAAAATATCCTGGCAGGCTGAAGCACAGCCCCCACATTACTTCAGACCTGCTCATATGACAAAATGCACAAAAATAATAATTAAGTTCTACTTACCATGCCTCAACATGAGGCAAGATCCAGAATCAACTGCTATGTAGCATGGTTACAGACATTCTGCTTGAGAGAGGATTAACCCTGAGCAGGTTAGGAAGTGTGAACTGCTCTGTCCCATATGACACAGGTACCAGGCTGTAAAATATCTATCCCTTTACAAAAGAATGCTTTAACTAGTGCCTTAGAAATTTATACTTATTTTTCACTTTCTCTCAAAGACTAGATATGTGTTTCCTATAAATTACAAGATCTTCAGCAGGACAAGTTGCAGCTGCTCATTCTCACTGTCAAATAAAGCTTTCATCTGCTGCCTTAGACTAGGTAATAGAGGAAGGAACTGAACTTAGTTCCTTGCTCTCACTATTAAGTTGTTTGGGTTTTTTTAAAGGGTAAAACACTTCTTTTCGTTCATGTTTTCCAAGAGAACAGTTTTAGCATTGTTCTTAAATGAAAAAGTGAAGGAGTTTCTTCAAAAGTAACGTTGTGTCTGATTAGTACAGACTGCTCCAGTGGAAAATTTCTGGTAGCAGAGGGAAGAAACCTAAGTGCTCTTTGCTTAAGAAATATCAGTTTTACAGGTTGTTTGGTTTGCTTTTTTACCTTGGCTGTCATATACATGAGATTATTAAGAACCAGTGAAGTGGCCTCAGGAGAGCCCCAGCCATTGCCTTTTAGTCCACTTGTGACTGCTATTTCCCCTTCCTTGTCCTTCAGTTCATCTTCTGGAGTAGTAGGGCTTGAACCAGGGAGGAGTAGTCTGTTGTCTACAAGTTCAATATTATGAAGCCATGGTAGCAGATAGGTAAGCATGATCTGTCTTCCGTTCGGATGTGTTGTTGGAAAACGCTGGCTTACCTCTAAAATTTAGTAAAAGTTGAAAAGGACATCATGTTAGTTTATGAAGGAAACCTTAAGTATAGGTTTTAAATCAGATTTCTGACACGTGTTAGACTACCTGACGGTTTTTACCTTGCAAACCACAAACATACAAAATCATGTACTTGAGCTTCCTGAAGAGAAACATTAATTTAATGTTAAGTAGTAGCAAGCAATTGGTCAGGTCTTCTGTCTAACAAAACTAATATAGTCTGGGCTTAGAAACAGAAAGTCACCCCTTATTACCGTGCCATATTATGTATTAAGTGAAATAGATGTCAATAAAGAGGAAAAAGGGCAATTAAGTTACTGGTGATTATTGCAGCATTTCAAGAGCTTTGGGAGAATTACAATAAACATACAGAAGCATTCTGGAGAATTACAAGTGTCCCATAAGCCTCCACATTTCTAAGCTATAGCTTAAATCTTAAGGCACTGATTATACTGAGTTTAGAAAAACACCCTGCATATATTAGGTGTCTTATTTCCTGCAGGGAGGCCTGTAAAATTCATAGCCGGCTGCCAGACCAGGAGTGCTTGTAACCGGCACTTTATATAGTTTATAAAAAAAGAACTGTCACTGTAAGGGAAAGGGATTTGGGAAATCTGGGATAAGAAATACAGTGAAATACTTCCTGCCACGGTGAACCACATTAGCTCTCTTTACCAGAAATCTTGTGTAAAATCACTACAATTAACATTTCCTTTCTTGCTACCTGCTTTTTACAAATCTTCAAGACACTGTTCTCTCTCCTTATGATTCTAAATGTATAGAAAGGGGCTCTGATTTCAACTATGTGTCTGAGTTCTTTTAAATGACACAGCCACGACAGCAACATGAGTAGATGGTAACAGTAATAATGAAAAACATTTGCTATTTTTAAGATAAATGAGCCATCAGAATTTCCCTACACCAGTTATTTATGTGTTATCTTGGGTACTGAGAAATGGATGTTATATTGTTCCTTTACCCTTCCTCCAGCCCCTACAGACTGAGAAAAAAAAAAAAACAACAGAAAGGGATTTTAAGAGCCAGTAAGAATTCCCATGATTACAGACATTGCATTCTCTTACTTAAAAACTAGAGTGACACAGATGGATTAAACCAGACAGATACGTCTCAAAATGTCATTGTTCCCAGGAATGGTCTCAGATTGGGCATATTCTGAATGGTGCAGGTCTGATCCTTTAACATTTTTCTCAGTAACGCTGACAAAATGTATTCCTGATAAAATGAAAATAACACTAAACTTGCAAATGTGTGGCAAATAACAGAAGGTAGAGATCAATCATTCAGAGTGAGTTTAATCATTGGTAAATCTGGACAGATGCAATCAATCTTCCCAAAGTTAAAGCCATGTTTATATAATATTAAAAATTCTATCCTCACAAGTATCATCTATATAAATGTATTTATAAGAATCACCATGCTTAACATGAGAATGCATTAGAGTTTGCTAACGTCACTTTAACTTATTCAGGGCCCTTGTAATTTCAAAGTTACCCTAAGATGACACAAGTCCCCATATGGTTTTTAAATAGCTGGTTTGTACTTTGTGTAAGTACCTCTAGGAAATACATATTCCCTTCCTAAATTTTATTTTGACCTGAAGGATCAGAAAAACACGTCAAGATAAGTTTATAAACAGAAATGCTGTTCACGGCTATAAACATCCACCATTTGTACAAAAATGTAAAGTAGATAGTAAATCAAATAGATACTGATACCTGAAAAAAGTGGAAGGGTAAGTTCAGGATACATCCTTGCTAGTTCATATGAAAGAAGAGCAAGTGAGACACTGTAAAGAGGTGGCAATGGACCATGTGTACCATATAAGATACTGCCTGGTCTTTGCTCAGCCACCTTTTTTGAATAAACAAAAAGCTTTGATTCAAGGATCTATAAGAGACAAAAAAAAAATGTAATGAGACAATAAAAAAAAATCATTAATTCAGGAAATGTCAGCATTTCAAGTTCAGATATCAGAGAATGATCTATAGGCTTCAGAGTATACACTCCAAATTTGAAAGACACCATAACTAGTATTTTCCGTTTATTTTTATATAAATTTTCACATCAGTATTTATAGCCAAGACAAAACTAAGTATTTATTTTCAAAAAAAATACCCTAAAAAGCAAATAGACAGTACTTCATAAGAAGTTCACACACAAAAAAACCCAAATGCAGAAGGACAAATAAGGTAGCTGGTACATGCCTGCATAAGTTGCATGGAAATTTCGTAAATCTCTCTGTTGGTGTCAGATGCCTTGAACAGCACCAAGTTTAAAAGAGTCACTATATCAAAAGGATAGTTCCTAGAAGAATAAACAGTACATTTTGTGAATCTTGGTTAGGAATGCAGATTATATTCACTCTGTAATATGGTCTAAAGAGAATGTCATCTTTCTTTTCTCTATTCTAACACCAGAATATGGGAAAGAGAGCTCTTATGAATACATGCTGCTTGATCAAAGGGCTGTCTGATGAATGGGAAGGAAGGAAGAAAGAAAGGATTATTTGTAATTACCTCAGACTAATTATTAGGAATGCACCGAGTTACCCACAGCAAGAAAAGCCATACCTGTGTCTGTAACTGTCAATTCATTTTAATTTATAACATAAACTGTCTACAGAACAGGACAACACCCATGAAGGAAGATGGGAAGCATGAAAATTTCCAGGGCAAAGCATTTCTTAAGCCACGCTGCAATCGAAACAGTCCCTTTGGAGAGAAGATCCTGCCTGACATGAACATTCCCAGGTATTATAGAGTTTTATCAAAATTGTTTTCAAAGAGTAAACACGAAGAACTGCTTCCAGAAGTCCACTATCTATAAATTTCTTTACAACACAAACTGAACCTCCTGTTTTCTTTACATTTGAAAGTGTGTATCAACAGTTTAATTAATACCTGCTTCCACACACAGTTGCAATGGCTTTGAAACATCCAGAGGCAAGCTGGTATGATCCAGTATAACATCGATCTATAGCCCAGTTGAAGAGATTGATTTGATCAGGATTCAGTTCTAGCAACAGGACTACAACTTCACAGCCAAGCTGATGAACCTGAGTGTAAATACATGTCAAAATGTGACTGGTGAGATCAGTTATGTTCATTCTCTTCAATTCTTAGAGTGACATAGGCAAAACAAGGGGAAAATGGAGTGTTCAAAATCAGTAAAAAGACATTAGAAAATTTGTCATGAATTTATTTTAGGGATAGCAGAGTTGAAATGTAACTCAGTTTTCAATACTCCTCACCTGAAAGTGAAGACTATGTACAATGACTACATAAATGGAACAAATTTTCAAAGGCTGTTTCCAAAATTAAGCACACAAAACAGGAGAATCTTTGGAAAATCTAAGATAGTTGATAGGTGTTCCTGGGCAACTCCTCTTTGTATGGGTTAACTTACTTGTTAAATGTTTATTTCCTACTTCATTTGAGTTTCATAAAGTGATATACTTTTATATTTATCCTTCTTTTGACTAGCACAGAAGCAAGGTAGACAAAGAAAAAGACCTTTTTGCAAGCCTGAGGGTATAAAAACTTGTTTGTTTAATCCAGCTACATCAAGCAAGCTAAACTTTCCCTGCAGACACTCTATCACTGAACCCTGATGCTATCACTGCTACAGACACATCACAGCTAAGGCTTCGACTGTGCCTGTGTGTTCCTTCAGACTGTACCTGCACACCAAACACTAATGCCTATTAATATTCTGTCACCAAGTGCAGGTAGCTACTTGTTAGACTGCAAATGAGATTTAATGTTAATGGACCAGTTAGGATCCTTCTCATCTAAATCTGAACTAGTTGTATAGGCAATACAGTTTAGTTACAGTTCTTCATTACAATGATTAATTATGGGTTACAGTGATTAGCTTAGGGGAAACAAATATATCCATATATTGCCTTTCAAGGGGAAAAGTTAAAAAAAGGTAATATTTGTCCCCACTTACTTGTTGTTGTACTACTGATCAATTAGACATGGTGATATAGTAGTTGTTGATGATAATGAAAAGGTAATATTTGTCCCCACTTACTTGTTGTATGTACTACTGATCAATTAGACATGGTGATATGGTAGTTGTTGATGATAATGAAAACATGTCAGAAGGAAAAGTGTATATTTTCCTTTCTCTTGTTCTGTGTGTTTCCTTCTCAAATCCGTAAGATTTTCAACTCCATGTAACACTTCTACAAATCTTTACAGCTCCATCCTCACCAACATTCCAAAATTCTATCTAACCTCCAGAATATTTTCTCTGTACCTTCTTCTAATTTGTCCAATCTCTTTTCTTCCCTAAGCAATTACCATTTCTACAGCACACACAGATCTTTGACCTGCTCCACAAGCTTTTAGGTTTTGCTGTCTGATGCTTTTAGCAAACACGGTCACCTGTGCTGGGATGAGATGTTTAGTGAGAACAGCAGGTCAAAGTGCAAGGCACTGCAAAGGGAAAGATCGCTGTTCTCACTCTTCACTTGATGTAAATCACCTATCTACTCCTCCTTTATCAAAGACATAGTCCCATGAGCTATAAATACAGAAAACAGGACTGTGTAGGTAACTCATCTTCACAGAAATGAAAGAGAAAATTGCCAGAATAATCTATTATACGTTCTTTAAAAAGTAAAAAAAAAAAAAAAGAAATCTTTATTTCCTCTCCTGAATCATTATCCTCTTGACTTCTTTGGAAGACCTGCCCACTCACTTTCACTCAGATTTGTTTCACCAGCGTCTGTTACCAAGCAGGAAGGGATTTTACATTCTTATTCCACAGAACCTTGAAGCAGGTGGGTGAAAGTACTCCAGTATAAATATTTGTGAGATCTTGCCATTTTTAATCAGCAGATGAAAAGTGTAAATTTCTGTTGTGAACAACACCGAGCCAAAAGGCAATTTTTTTTTAGCTTATTATTTACCTACATTATATTTTCAGGCATAATAATTCTTTAACTGTTCCAATGACTTTTTATTATTACACTTTCATACTACAGCCTTGCCTCAAAATAGAACATATACAGTCACAAACTCTTTACTTACCCAGTACAAAGATTGAAATTATTCATCAGTGTTGCATTTAGGTGAGTACTTACACGTAAATCTTGACAAGCCAGAATATTATCAAGCCATTTGTAAAGATATCCATCAGGGGAAAGACCAACATTATCAAATACAGGTCCACAGCAGAGCACAGCTGACATGGCCTAAAGCCAAAAGAAACTTCAGTTACACAAAATGTATAATGAATGAACCTTTCAGAATGATCTGAGACCAGATCCAGGCTAATAGGATTGCCACTTGGTTTTCTTTTTGAAAGAATTATGGTGAAAATGTTAATAGCTGATTTTGCTATACTGCAATAATTACGTTGCTATAGATGTTACTGGATTCAAGGTAACAGTTTAAGCACTTTGGAAGGAATACTATAGCTCTGTTTCAGCATTCTTCAAGACACATTTTGTCATTTTACCCAGTCTTCACAAATCCAGCTGCACAGATTTTTAAATAGTATCTTTCTGCAAAAATTAAAACTGTTTTACACCAAGTGATGCTGCTTATATAAGTACATAAGCTGTTCTTTCCAAGTTTATTAATGTGAGGGAGTTGAAACAGGTTTTGCTGCAAAAGTATTTTATTATTATTGAGTGTGTGTCTAGGCAAGCGTAGGAGACAGTCCTGAGATGTGCATGTGCTACTGAACTGGTACTGTAGCTTCAGAGCCTAAGATCCTCTCCCTGAATCTGATAACTTGTTAAAGAACAGTTAAGTAAAATTTGAAAATGCATGCTGGTTTTGAAAATAATGAGCCTTAGGAAGTGTCTACAAAGGAAAACATTCTTAAGCTCAGTGGCTCATACTTTTATATTCTAGGATACCACTGTATGCAGATGTATGAGTATACTAGTTTCTGTGAAATAAAAGGAAATACACCCCACAATTCCATGTATTTTGACTGGAAAATTGCTATTGCTGATTGACAGTGAAACTTTAATACCTTTAATGCACAATACTGGTATCTTGTAATCTGATGGTTTCTATCACTGTAACGGTCGAGCGGTGTGAACATAATACTGAAAGGTCCTGCCCACTGGCTGAATAAGATGAACAGGTGATGCCTCAGGCTTTGCTGAGGGAAGAGAAATCTCCTGTGGTGAACTAGGTGAACAGAAATAGAAATAGTTGTTATTTGTTAATGTTAAATGCACATTCATGTGGCAGAGATGATGACATGAATTTCAAATTTCTACCAAAAGGGAGTTTTCCTTAAATGTTCAATATACACTTACTCCACAGTACCTAAGCTCCTTTAAAAAAATCTAATGAAGTGATCTAAGAACCTTCAGTTTGGAATTCAAGTACAGTTATACAAACAGGTACATCTGACTTCAGAAACAGTATGAAAGAAAAATTATAGAATCAGGCTTTTCACTGCCCCTTGCTTTCCTTTAGCAGCAAATATTTACTTGTTTTTTTCAGTCCTTTAAATGCAAACCCAAACAACACATATGTCTTATTCTTATTGCAGATGACACTAATTGTGAGGGGGTCTTGATCTGCTGGAGGGTAATAAGGGTCTACAGAGGGACCTGGACAGACTGGATCAATGGACCAAGGCTAACTGGATGAGTTTCAATAGGGCCAAGTGTCAGATCCTTCATTTTGGTCACAACCACCCCAGGCAACACTTGGGAAGAGTGACTGTAAAGCTCCCTGGCAGAAAAGGACCTTGGTGTATTGACTGACAGTTGGTTGAATATGAGCCACCAGTGAGCCCAGGGGGCCAAGAAGGCCAATGGCATCCTGGCCTGGATCAGAAATGGTGTGACCAGCAGGACTAGGGAAGTGAGCCTGTGCCTGTACTCGGCACTAGTGAGGCCCCACCTTGAGTACTGTGTCCAATTTTGGGCACCTCAGCACAAAAAGGACATTAAAGTGCTGGAGCAGGTCCAAAGGAGGGCAACAAAGCTGCTGAAGGGTTTGGAAAACACACCCTGTGAGGAGTGACTGAGGGAGCTGGGGCTGTTTACTCTGGGCAAGAGGAGGCTCAGGGAAGACCTTACTGCTCTCTACAACTACCTGAAAGGAGGTTGCATCGAGAAGAGGGTTGGTCTCTCCTCACTGGTGACAGGTGACAGGACAAGGGGAAATGGCCTCAAGTTGTACCAGGGCAAGTTTAAGTTGGATATCAGGAAAAACTTCTTTACAGAAAGGGTTGTAAAGCACTGGAAGAGGCTGCCCAGGGAACCGGTTGAGTCATCATCACTGAATGTGTTTAAAAATCATTTGGATGTGGTGCTTGGGGAGATGGTTTAGTGGTGGGTTGTTAGAGTTAGGGTAGTAGGGTTAGGTTGAAGTTGGACTTGATGATTTTGAAGGTCTTTTCCAACCTGAGCAATTCTGTGATTCTAATATGGTAGGGATAAGAAATAAAAGAAACTTAGTGGTTGTTTATAACAGAAATGTGGTACTTCTCTGAACATCTAAGTTACCTGAGCAAATGAAAAATAACTTTTAAACAGTAGTTTTAATTCTCCTCGGCAAAACATGATGGCAGAGGTGGTGCTACATTTATTAAAGAAACTGGCAAACTGCTACTGGCCAACTATTTTTCATCCAGAAACTGCTGGAAACCAACAAAAGTCTAATTAAACAATACTAATGCAAATCCATATTCACAGCTGATAAAGATGACAGATGTTGACACAATAAACACTTGTTTGCTAGGAGATAAACATTATGGCTTTGTTAGTTATTGATGTATTTTAAAGCTGTCTTGCTAGCAGAAAATATCTCTCTGAATTACTGAAATGCATCGGTTATTTATTTATACTCTCATTTATTTATTATTTATACTCTCAAAACATACTGAGTAAACTCCAGACCTTACCCTCCAGTAATTACACAAATGCTTTTAAAGCAAACTTTTTAAAATAATTTTTTACTAGTGGAATTACTTCACATTTCTGAAGTGATCTTGCAATATACAAATCAGTTGGAGAGATCTTTGACATGGGATACAGTCTCAACACCTCAGGCAAGTTTTTCACCACATTTAATACTGCACGTTTTCTGCACCTACCTAGATTTTTCAAGGCCTATCTGAGATTATGAACAGTCTGGTAATAAAGTCAAAGGGAAGAAAATAAGGCCTTATGTCAAAGAAATCTGGAGCCCCTAGAGGGTAATTTCTGTGCCGGGCTTTTAAAGAGGTGATTACAAGCTTCATTGAGCTTTACTAGTTTTTATTTGACTCTTAGTAGACTTCTGAACATATTTTTATTCACAGTCTCCTCTAAAATCGTTACATTACAATTCACAAGTCGTGAAAAAAGCATACGAAAAAAAGAGAAATAAAAAATTACTTTTCCAACACATATATTAAGTGCAATTTCATAATATGTTGAGATAATTTAGCACCATACCTGGAACACACTGAATCAAGTTGGCAATCATTGCACTGAAATGTGCTCTCATATCCTTAAGGATTTCAACTTCTTTATCATTTTCAGCCTCCAGAAGCATGCGAGTCAGATCAACATACTCTAAGAACAAGGCTCCAAGGGCTAACGTGTCTCTTTCTAAGGCTCCATTTGTACTAGCATAAAGGAAAGTTGTACATTAATATCAAGTAATGGTGTAGTTAAGCTACAGCATTCTGAAAAAAATGCATAAAAATCTCACCATATCTGATAGATTACACAATTCTTCAAAGAACTTACTGACATAAACTTGGTGTCGCAAACACTAAAAATTATTTGAGAGATCGATATTTAAGATGAGTGATAGTCCTACCTGTCACTTATAACACCAGCATCAGCAAGTAGTTCAAAAATGCGCAGTAACTGCAGCCGTAGAAGATCTCGGCGTTCTCGACGTTTCTTGTTCTTGGAATGAAAAAAAAACAACCTTTTTTATATGCGTAGCTGCATACATTAAAAACTACAAACTTCAGAAACACCAGTACAGCAGTGAGATTTAAGAATTCCAATTCAAGCATTGAACTTGACTGCTTTTGGATATTTTCATCATAACAGTGTGCTTATGCATCAACACGGAACTAAATACGATCAAGTTTTTGTCTTTGTAACTGTTGTTTAACTAAGTGTTCACAGCTACCTTAGTCTTCACTGAAAGTGTGGAAATGAAGTAGTGAAATACTGGATAAAATCTAATTAATATTCAAGGTTCCTGTGACAAAAATATGCTATCTTTAGGTACAAGGGGTATTCATATGAACTTATCACCATCTAGTTTGGGTGCTGGAAGGTGCAGAACAGATATCCAGGCCCTGGGAAAATCTCTTAGTGATTCCATGGCAACGCTGCAGCTACAGGATTAGCCATACTCCAGTTAGCTTCTAGCCAGACACTGCTCTGGTAGACTCTTGCATGGGTTAACTGCAGTGGTTGTACACACAGTTAACGCACTCCTCACATTGAACTGGACTCCACTGGTGCTAACTGGTTCATTGTATCTCATTGCCTTTTAGAAAGCTGTCCTTTCCGCCCTCTATCTTGCATTGAAAGATGTGACCACAACAAGGCCTGTTCTTTGCTGTAGGGCTGAACTGCCTTCCTTCTTTGTATCCTGCATCACTAAGCAAAAAATATGAGAAGGTCAGAAAGCTGCTAATGCACTCCAAGAAATTTGAGGCTGGAACAAGAAAAGCTCAGAGAAAGCTCAAATTTTCCTCTTCAGAATGCAAGAATGGCAACACTAAGTTAGGTCAAAAGCTTATCTCACCTAGTACTCTGGCTCTGCCAGTGGCTGGTAGCAAATGCTTGGGAAAAGGAAGTGATCCTTTCCCTGGTATTCTGACCCAGGACTGTCAGTATGCAGCATCCCAGCCAAAGGTTTTGTTCAAATCAAGATGCCATTTGATTTGTACTATACAGAGCCCTGTATTTCTCCCTTTACACCTTAAAGCTTCCAGGAATCCCATGTAGAGAAAAGAGCAGGCACAGCTGCTTCATGTGACAGCATCAGAGGTGATCTGGCAAGTTCCGTGCCAGTGTCCACGTGGTGGGTCTTGTGTAACATCCGTTTTGGGTTTCCCCTGCAGTTCTTGGCCGTGTTGGTAACACTCATTCTAGTCATAGCATATGTCAGTTCAAGGACATTATTTCTGATGTGTTGGATACCTGCCTGATCACATGGAGGTCTGCCATGTTCTCCACAGCTACACAACCCATATGGTTACTCCTGGGTTTACTGGTGGTGCTGCTTTCAGGGAAGTGTCCCAGTTCTTCATATCAGGAGCAATACAGGAATTACCATTGCAGTCTCTTGATCTCATATTGCTCTGCTGACATTTCCATGTGCTAAATTTGCTCTTACAGCATACTGTAAACCTCTGCATTCTTGTGATTCCTTTCCTGAGGGCAGACTGGCTATGTATGTCTCCAGAAAAAGCCTTTCAAGTCTAAGTTGTTTTCAGTGGTGCACAGGCAGAAATACAGAGGCAAGTGGCTGCACTAATGTGTATTAATCCACTTCTGCCCAGTATCAAAACAAGTGACCTTCAAATCAATGACTTCATTGGGATGGAAGGCACAAACTGAATTGAGGTGTGAAGAACCACAGAGTGGAAATGGTAGCTGACATTTGCCAGACACAGAATTATTAACAGTTGTCCACATAAAACTTATATGGGGAACTTATTAATTTCTATAAATAGCTAAGGGGTGAGGGTCAAGTGGAAGGGACCAGTCTCTTTTCTATGGTGCCCTGGGATAGGACAAGGAGTAATGGGTATAAGCTAGGACACAGGGAGTTCCACCTCAACATGAGGAGAAGCTTCTCAACTGTGAGGGGGATGGAGCCCTGGAACAGGCTGCCCAGAGAGGTGGTGGAGTCTCCTTCTCTGGTGATGCCACTTTGGCAGGGGGGTTGGCCTAGATGGTCTCCAGGGGTCCTTTCCAACATATGATTCTATGAGTGAAGTGCCCACCAAGTTAATTAATTTTTGTTTATTTCCATACTGGATAATTTCCATACTGACCTCAAGGAGGCCGGCTATGTCCATGCTGCCTAGCAAGACTCATGCAATGTTTCTCTGGACCAAGGCATTGTCACTGTATGTTTTCTTATCACAAAATGCCTGTTCTAACTTGTGGGCTGTGTTGAAGCCAGAGCTGAAATATTGAAAGTGGATTTCCAATGTGTTTGAATTACATATGAGGAGGTTCAATATTTGAATGGAAATTTTTCCTCAGAATGCATTTCTATATTGTACATTCTGTATAACTGATAGAATTTAAAATAAACTAGTTTTAATGGAATTAGAGTTTTAATTAATA